>LJSK01000169.1:5884-16190 GCA_001299535.1 Leptomonas seymouri
GTGTCACGAACTTCCGTTTGTGTTTTTTGTGTCTTCTCTGGAGCTCTCTTTGTGTTTCTGGAACGTTTCGTGTTTCTCTCTCCACATGTAAATCGAGAATGGCCCTTCACTATTTGTTTTGTTTTGTATTCCTCCACTAAGTCGATTGGAGGCTAACTCACACATTCGATAAGGAATGGAGTGCTTACGCCCACCTAACTCACCCAGTTACACGCACAAACCCGTGCAGGTAACACCAAGCTGAGAGTGCTGTCTTTTTCTTTTCTTTTCTCTTCTCTTCTCCTGTGCTCGGGTCTTCATGCCAGACTGCGTAGTGGTGCAGCGCTGGCCACTAAGAGGAACACGCCGACGAATCAATGTGTGATGTCTCCTTTGTGTTGCAGAATCTTGAAAAAGAAATGTGCTTTCATTTCTTTCAAAATTTCTTTAGGGGATGTGTTCCAACGTAAGCAGAAAATAAAAATGAAATACGGTCTTGTCCTCCACGGTAGCAGCCTCGATGCGTCACTGGAAGTTTCAAAGATGTGCTGCGCCCTTGCGATGGACGCCTGCTTTGCACTTCGCTGATGAGACGCCTCTGCTTCTTGACTTCCACAGGGCATCTGTGTACGCCATGGCTGTGCGAAGCGCTCCTTTCCTCGCCTCTTGCACCTTCCCTTCGATCTCTCTCACTGCCTCTGCCGTCCCACATCACCTGCCGCCTGTCCATCACCCGCGTACATGTTTTCTTTTGTTTTCCTTTCTTATCTCTCTCTCCACACACACACACACACACACACACCACCCTAGCGTCTTGCGTTGGCTGTCCCTACTCATCTTCCCGTGGTTGACCAAAGCAAATCAGCGCGTTCATCCATCCATCGATAACCCTCCCTCTCCCTCTGTAGATACGCACACGCGCACTCTCGCCGGGCGGAGTGGTGGCTTTGACGCCCCGCGTCAACTTCTTCTGGTTCACATACACCTCTCTCGCTCTCTCTTCATATTATCTTTATCTCTTCCCCGCCCCCTGCCACTCAAAGTCAAGCGGCTCTCGCTACACTTCTGTTTCGTTTCCCCTTGCGGTGTCTGCAGCCACCACCATTACCGCCTCTGCTCTTTTATTTATTGTTTTTGCTTCGCCTGTCAGCATACCCACGCTGCAGACAGACGCTCGGGGTGAACTCCATCACCGAGACGTTGATAAGGGCAGGGGTGATGCAGTGGTTATGCTTTCGCAGGCGAATGCCGTGACCTTGCATAAACCTCTACAATTCTCACTTCGCTTAAAGCCATAACAGCCCTTCCCTCCCCCCTGTTGTGTGATTGCAGGGCTGCGGTTCCTGCGAGCCCCGAAGCCCATACAGAACACCTCATTCTTGCTTCGCCTCACATGCACGCGGCGCAGCGCCTCTTGTTGTTGCTGAGCTAGCTGACGCTTCATAGCTTCATCACTACAGGATGGTTCTCACCCGCACTAACAAGGCTGCCATACCGACCTTGGATGTCAAGCAGCGAAACCACATGCAGGAGCGCGCTCAGCGCCTCCCCTCCGCGGCCAAGGGGCATCGTTGTGGCTGCGCGCGAGATGTTGGGGAACAGCACAGCACAGCACAGCCCACACGACATCCTGCGTCTACGCCTTCAGACGATCTCACGCTGTCTGCCGACAACGCCTCCGAGCTTCCCTCTGGTGTGCAGGAGGGGGATAGCCCCAACCTTTCTCCGACCTCCGGGCGTTCCACGGCCACACGTGAGGGGATGAAGCCGCCTGTCGTGGCTGCACATGACGACGCCCCGGCCATGCGTTCCCCCTTCTCTTGGTGCATCCGCCGGATCCGGCGCAGCCGCTTCCTGTCGCTCTTGATGGCGGAGTGGGCAGTGAAGAAAGGCTTCCCTCTGCCGCCGCCCATTCATCGGCTGTACCGCGCCGTGGAAGAGGCCCCACGTCGGGGCCGCCACGCGTCTCACGCTCCTTCGGAGGCCTCCGTGCCTCCTTCGCAGGCACACACGTCTGGCGAAGGAGGCGTCACGCCCCCGCAAGGGGATGTGTATCACTTCACCTTCTCTCCTCATGAAGTGGCGCAGCTGCGGGCCCGGCAACGTCGATACCTCCGCCTGCAGCACGCGAGCCCCTACGCCCCGAAGCGCGTACAGCTGGAGGGCGTCGCCGACGTGCTTCTGAATGCTTGCGAGATCGATGGAAGTCTCACGAGCACCCATCAAGAAGAGAAGGAAGGCTACATCTGTGACTCACTCGACCCTACGCTGACTCCATCGGAGCGGGTGGCAGAGCTGCTCTCTGTTTTCTGCACTCGTGGCATTCCCCAAGACGAGTTTATTGATGCCGTCTTTGAGTTCCGCATGGGGGTGCTGCGGAGGACATGTAAGACGATCCCTGTGGGCGTCGTGGTGCCAGCGTTTGTGCCACCGGTGACGGGCTTGAGGGACACCGTATCAGCTGGTCGAACCCCACGTGGCAATACAGTTGCGAAGGCGAAGGGCAGTGAAACCTTTTCAGAGCCGAAAGTCAACTACCCACACCCCGGCACGCCATACACCTTTGAGGATCTCACACGCGATCCGGTGCAGCTGTCCGCGGAGCAGCGACAGGAGCGGCGAACGATTCTACTGCACCGTCGCACGCTGTCGGAGGACCTGTATGGCGTCCCTTCACCATACATGTAGCGACGGTGATCAAAATAATTGGGTACTCGGAAATGCGCCTCGACAAGAACTCAATTTTAAAAAATTAAAGATGCGTGGCTCCATTCTTCTTTGTATCGCCGTTGTTATTTTGTGTGTGGGCGGGTACCTCTTGGCTTAGGATGTGTCTGTGTCTCTGTGCGATTGCTCTTCCATCTCTACTGCGCTCTTCCCTTGGCGCCCTTGCTGCAGTAGCAGCAACCGCCTTTTGTTCTGTTCTGTTCTGTTGTTGTTTTTTTGTTAAGCGTGCGCAGCAGAACGCCTTTACCATTTATGTTTATTTCTTCTCGCTGGGTGTACTCGTCCCCAGAAGAACTCTCCTCCTGGACGCATTGCGTCCCCCTCACGATCCCTTGTTCCCTTGCTGCTTGATCGCGTGGTGCGTCTTTTGCACCCCTCTTCTTCTCACTACTGTTGGCGTGTTTCGAAGGCAACTTACGGTACTTATCCACAGTCTCTTTATACATATGTATGTATGTATGTTTATGTCTACGCTTCAGTGCCAATTCGACTTGTTGTTTTCACGTTTATACGCGACTGACTTCCTCATTTTCTTTTATTTTTGTTGTGTAACTCCGCTGTTTGTTTGTTTGTTTTTGTTTTTGTTGTTTCCAGCGCTGTCCGCGCTTCATATATGGGAGAAGGCAGCCGTGCGGAAGGCCAGTGTGGCTCTCGAAGCGGCACAGCAAAAACAGCTTACCCCTGAACTCTTTGTTGTGTTGCTGTGGCTGTGGCCATGCAAATGTGTGATCCCCGCTCTCAAACAATGGAAGCGGGTCCGCCTGTGTCCTTCCCGCATGCTGCTCTTTCCCCTCTACATGTCTACGCACGGATGTATCGGCGGTGCTCGTTCTTCGTTCACTTATTTTCTCATGAGTGCTTTGCTCCTGACTTCTTGTGGGCGCACTCGCTCGTACACCTCTGTGCGCTAACATGATATGCTTGATCGGCGGTCTTCCGTGTTCTTTTATGCTTTTCTTTTCACTCTTTTCATTTTCTTTTTATTCCATTATCTTTCGCAGACGTGAAGGTGCTTTCCACCGCAAACGAACGCTTTAAAAACTGCGGCATACACACAACAGCTCGTCCGATGAGACGGCCGCGCCAAGGCGCAGACGCTCTCCATTCGGGTGTGCCTTTACCGTCTGCCTTCGGATTTGTTGTTTTTTTTTTTCTTCTTCTCAGCCCCTATGTCATTTTACTGTAGTTGACTTTTTTTTGTCTCTTTTTTGTATTTCCCTTTTCGCAGCCGGTTGCCTCTGCCAACACGTATTGCTATTATCATTACTGCCCCCACAGCTATATACAAACGTTCTCTTCTGTCTCTCTTTTTCTTTCTTTGTTTCTTTCGTTTAGGGCAGGTGTCTTTGTCTGAGATATATCCACCGAAGGTGCCAACACACCTCGCTGCAAATAGCCTCATCTCTGTGCATGTGTGCGTGTGTCTGTGTGTTATCTCCAACAAGGCAGCAAAACGTTTGACGCAACAGCAGTCAAATCCGCAAAATAGCGTGCCCGGTGTGGGTACCTGGCTTCCCTCCACCCTTACCCTATGGATCATCTGTACACCCCTGTGACCGCTCTATCTTGTGTTCCTGGAGATGCTTCGTTGTCTCGGGGAGGGACGCCATGCCTGCACTTCTTGAGCCCATGTGTGCCTTCACGTTGAAGGGGGGGGGGCTCTCCCTTTAACTGCAAAGCAAAGCGTAAAATAGAATAAAACGAAGTTACGGCTGGCGTCACACCCTCGGGTCCACCTTCACCTGTTACCTATTCTACAGAGTCAAACTTGTGTGGGCGTGTGTGGGTCTGGGTGTCTGTCTGTCTTCAAACGCTGGACGACACTTACGTTTATAAAATGCGTCACCGTCAGTGGAGCTGTCTGCCTTTTCGGCCTCGCTTTTCGCAGGGTTCAGTAGATCGATTCGGCGGAAAGGGCGGAGCATTTCAGTTGCTGCACGTCTTCGCGCTTGAGCCTTCCTTCGCTTTCGGAGATGGGTCGAAGAGGGGGCCCGCACTTCTTCACAGCGGTCCGGCCGCGCCTGCCCTCAGCGGCGTCCCTTTGTTTGATGCCGCGGACGTCAAGGCGGTTATCGGTTTCATTTTTTTGTGTGTTTTGATTTCGGACATGCGCTAATTTCTTCCTTCAATCTTTTTTTTTTTTGATTGTTTTTAGTTATTTTGGGTCAATTTCCTGTGCTGATATTATTTCTTCCTTGTGGCGGTGAAAGGCTGTGTTACGGTCGCACGTCACGTATGTCCTTCTTCATGGGGGGCTGCAATGTGTGTGAAGCGTGCTCGGGTTGGGAAACAACCTCCCCGCTGCTTCCGTCGTCGCTGCCCGCCTTCTGGCTACCGCAGGGCGGTCCCCTCGCATCCCAGACATGCCTGAAACCTTCAGCCACCGTTCCTTTCAATATACATTTTGTGTTTCTTTTTTTTATCGTTGTTTTCATTTTGAAAATCGATGCAGTATGGTGGTGGTGGTGGTGGTGGCGTCTCTCTGTGCGTGCGACTTTTTTTCAGTTGCGCTGTGCTCGGGGCGTGTGCTGTACCTCTGGCCGTTCCTCGTAAAGGAAAGAGATGCCCCTGAAGGCCCTGCCGTGTGGCCTTCTTAATGCGCGTGTCTCGGCCACACACACACACACACACGCTGCGGCAAAGCCGTTTTGTTGTTGTTACAGCACTGTTGAAGATTCGGCTGCGTTGTGCACCGTCTGATTGCCTTCCTCTTCTCCGGCCATTGCCCCTCTCCCCCTCTCTCTCTCCGTCCTGCTGAAGTACCTCCCTAAGCATCAGCACCCACAGAGGATCACCGCCGTCACTACGCATCTTCAACACCTCCACAGGAGAAACTCCGAACCACGCAGAATTACAGAAAGATGCCATCTCAGGTTCACGCAGACCCCGCGCGCGACATCGACAGCGCCTCCGACGCCACCACGGAGCGGGTCAACCTTGTCGAGGTGATGAATGAGATGTCCGTCGCCGAGCGTCGCCGCGTGTACGCCTTGCAGGGTCTCCTGAAGGAGTATCAGGCCATACGGGCGCAGTTGCGAGCCGAGGTCGCCAACCTCACGAAGGAGAGCTCGGCGAAGTGCAAGACGATCTTCGAGGCCCGCCGCGACATTGTCACGGGTGCACGCGACATCACGCCTGAGGAGGTGGCGCGTATTGGTGCTGTGCCCACTTCCTCCTCCACTGCTGAGGCGGCGAAGGAGGAGGGGAAGGCAGCGCCGAAGAAAGGCGTGAAGATCGTTGACCCCGTCGATGAGAAGCAAAACACGGAGCTCGCGAAGGCTGCGGCGAGCCCATCCGGCGGCATCCCGAACTTCTGGCTCACCGCGATGAGCAACTCCGAGGCGCTCAACAGTCTCATCACCGAGAAGGACCGCGATGCGCTCTCGCACCTCGTGGATATTAAGAAGACCTTCATCGACGAGGACCCCGAGAAGGGTGACTGCCTCACCTTTTACTTCTCGCCCAACGACTACTTCACCAACGCCACCCTCACAAAGGAGTACCACACCGAGTACGACGAGGACCACGGCGAGATGCGGATTGCCGACGTGGTGGGCTGCACCATCGACTGGAAGTCGCCCAAGAAGAACTTGACGGTGGTCGTGAAGCAGAAGAAGCAGCGCAACAAGAAGTCGGGTCAGATGCGCATCGTGGAGCGCGAGGAGCCATGCGAATCCTTCTTCAACTTCTTCTCCCCGCCCACGCAGGACAAGGAGGACGACGAGGAGGAAGAAGAAGACTTCTTCGAGCAGGAGATGGAGATGGACGTGGAGGCCGGCACGGCGCTGCTTGAGGCGGTGGTGCCGCGCGCCATCTACTACTACACGGGGGAGGCCGTTGTAGAGACAGGGAAGGAGCTTCGGGAGCAGTTTGGGTTCGGCGATGAGGAGGATGAGGAGGATAACGATGGAGACGAGGACGAGGAGGCGGATGAGGACGACAACGAGGACGATGAGGCGGCGGGTGGGTCGAACTTCCGCAACATAGTCCGTCAGCGTGGTGGAGGTGCAGCGGCAGGTAGCCGCGGTCGTGGCGCTGCCAATGCCGGTGCGCAGCCTCCGCAGCAGGAGTGCAAGCAGCAGTAAGAATCGGTGCTCCGTGTCGATCCTCACGTCCCATCGCGCTCGGGGTCACCCTTCTCTGTGAAAGGAGGCCAGCGGTGCTCCCCTGTGCGGGCAGCCCCCCCCCTCTCCCTGTGATTTCATATTGTTATTAACTCTAAACTCTTCAATGTTGTTTTAACGAGTGTCTCATGTTGTTTTCATAAATCTCTGTGAAGCGATATCAAAGCACGAAGAAGGGCGAAACCCTTTATGAGGCGGATCAGCAGCGTTGTATGCGGTGTCTTCTCAGTACTGGGCGTTCCCCCCCCCCTCCCCCTGCGGCGCCTGCGTTTGTGCTCCCGCCCAACACCATGCCGCAGGGGCGTCGCCACACGTGCCCCCCTAACTCATCATGGATTCCTCTTTACTAGTACGCACCCATTAAGTATTGAAGACATAAATAGAGAAACATTTTGAATCCTTAGGCAACTGAACCGATGGATGCTCTCCGCCTCTACTTCCGCCGTCCACCGGCTGTGCCATCCCTCGACGGCCACCGCGTCGTTGTGGGGAACCTGTGTGTGTATGGGAGCCAAACAGAGGAATGTTGAGATGGGAGGCGTCCGTCTCGGTATCCTGTGCTGTGCACGGATTCCGTTGCCTGCTGGACTGCCCGCTGCCGTTGCTCCCTTTTCAAAAATAATAATACAGATCAGCTCCCGTTCCGCGAGCCATCCCAGTCGGAAGACGCTCTACTCCCTGCCTCACCCATCATTGGGGGCTCTGCGCCGGGTTCCTCCCTTTCCAACCCCCCTCACTTTGCATCATTCCCTCGGCTTCTCCTTTACTCATGCCTCCTGCACGTACTCCATTGCCTCCCACACCAACTCACTAGCCGACACACACACACACACACACATATATATATATATATATATATATATATACGCGGAGCTCATCTTCACCCGACCCAGGATTCCGACCTGAGTCGACGCTTCCCCACCCGCCCAGCCTCATGTGAGGCCTCCCCGCACGCCCTTTTTCGGGTAGCCTCCCACGATATTCGATAGTTTCTTGCGGCTTGACTCATGTTAATATGGCGCAGGGGTGCGTCCCCAGATGCCACCCACAGCGCTCTTCACGATGGGAGCGGGGCAGCAGCGGCCTTCACCGCTGCAGCATCAGCAGACATAGCACGCCCGTGTTTCATTACCGCAGCCCCCCACCCACCCCCTGACGGGCAACTCCAAACGTTACCCGAAATAAGTCGTCGGTGTCAACGCCGCCTCTGCGTTTGTTGTGCCCCCGTATGCCCTCCCTCCTATCGCTGCAATCCTTATTTTTTTTCAGACCCTTCGCCCGCTTCGACGGCGTCACGCACATCGGCGGCACTACAGAGATGCCTGGCATCACCCTGCGGAGGTGCCTGCCGCGGTGGGTTGTGGTCTGCATCCCGATGCGCTGCAACTGTCTGGCAGCCCCTCCACCGATTCCGCTACTGATGCTGCCACACAGTAGTGGGAACCGCTCCCTGAGGGTGGAGGCCATCGCGGGATCCCCATTGCGGCTGTCACACCGATGGCCGCGTGCAGTCTGAAAACACTAGAGGGGTGTATATGCGGCGCTACTTGCCTGGCACAGTGGGGTGCTGCCACCTCATGCGCTGGTCGGATACCGCTCAAGTGATGGTGAAGGCATCGATGAGAAGGGGATCATGGCGGTGGATGAGTGCCCCCATTTTTGTTTTGGGCACCGGTACGGGCAGCTCAGCATCGAGACAAAGAAGAGCTCCCCATCGCGTCATGGCGCCGTCTTCGATGCCGCAGGCAGAGTCTGCCGCTGTTATCGAGCCGTCCGTTGTCGCAGTGCCCTCGGAGACTTGGATGACCGCCGCCTCCACCCCTACACTCCCATGCCACCATCTATTTCACTGGCCCGATGCACTACTAGGCGGCCGAGAGGCTTCGAAAGCCAGCTGCGGGGCCGCAGAAACGGCAACACCCAATGCCTGTGGCTACAGCTGCAGTTCCACCTGCCGGTGAGAGCACTCCACGCGAGGTACCCGGCACGCCACTGTCCCACCACCGTGGAGTCGTTGGCTAATGGCGGTGAGGGCAATACACCATACGTGTGTGTGTGTGTGTGTGCCAACGACTCCGGGGCCTTGTCCAACGTTGAGTGCGCACAGCGGAGGGAGCCACGACTTGACGTGTTACACTCAATGGGGTGTAGTTATCACAGCATCATGAGTTTTTCTATGGATGCGTGTGGGTGGGCGCCCTACAGCTTCCTGGATGACCGTCTGCACTTGGTCACGTTAGTGCCTCTCTGTTGCTGCTGCTGTTGTTTCACATTGATCAGCGCGTGCTCCAGCTCAGCGTTCGGCTTCTTCGGCCGCGGCTGCTTTGGCTTCCCCACTCTCCTGCAATCCGTTAGAATAAAGAAGGGCTGCGCTGTGCCATCGACAGATCGTTCGCCGCAGAGCATCGGTGGTGTGGGAAGCGCCTCGCCCTTCATCCTGCACCTCCCTTTACACTCCTGTACCTCCGTCACGCATGGGCAGTGGCGCTCGCTCACGAAGATGCGATAGGTGCATGTGTGGCCCTCTGAACTCCTGTTCACACCACTGTTGTTGCCTCTGTGGGTGGGTGCCCGTCGGCCCGGTCTCTCCGTCTCCATCACCGGCACGGTGTTGCCCACGTTCATTTAATGTTGGTGCAAAGAGCTAGTTTTCCTCGCATGCGCATGCGTATGTGCGTTCTCTAGAGAGCGGCACTCCTCTTTCATTCTTCTGCTCACGACGCTGAAGTATGCCACGCCACCCCGGCTTTTTCCATGGTGCTTCGCGCAACAACAATCTACGCCATCTCTATGCAAGGGTGCAAGTGCGACGGCGGAGAAGTGGAGGTGGGCGCGTTGGAGACACCCCACGTCTCTCTCTCCTGACATTTCCGCGGCTCCCACGCGGTTCGATACACTCCGTCTTGATACTAAAATGAAATCTGTTGGTCGTGGTTTGTTTTGTGTTATTGATTGTTCTTCCTAAACGGCGAGTGTTGCATTGCAATGGATGTGCCAGATATGGCAGACCTCCTTCTCATTCTCATCCCTCCCTTCGGCTCGCACACCTCCTTCACTCTCATCCGCTGCTCCTTGTGAAAAGGACCTGCTGCCTATTGAGGAGGCCTCCACGGAGCAACTAGACGGTCTGCACGACGCAGGCCCACTTGCCCACAGCAGAGCAAAACAAAAAACAAGAATCGAATTCCTCCTACGATTGGCACGCTGCTGGCACCTTTTCCTTTACTCTAACCACCATTATGAAACGATTGGACGGCCTCGATGGTTCCCTGCCACGCACACACGCCCCTCTCCCCCTCTGAGCTTCATCTATATCCATGTTCTTTTGAGCATCTCAAGTGCACATTGGCATACCCGTAATTCTTTTTTTTATTTGCCTCTCGCTATTACCTTTCTCATGCATCACCATTGTTGTCGCCCATCACTGCGTGTTGCCTTATGATTTCTTGATCCCGGACTTGCGATTCCTTCGTGCT
>LJSK01000169.1:16326-40202 GCA_001299535.1 Leptomonas seymouri
GTTGTAGCCGATGGTGTGAATGCATTCAGTCCCACAGATAGCGGGGCAACGCGGCGGCCCAGCGTTGCCTCATCGAGTGATGTACCGGTACATGGGCCTTCACTACTATTGATACACACACAAAACGACGATGCATCGAGTACCTCTACGGTATTACGCTGTGAGGAAGACGAAGATGCCTTTGCCAGAAGCTCTTGTCTATCTCAGACTGCGCCGTTAGCCCAGTACAGCGTCGAGAGGCGGCAGCATGTATCCCCCCCTCCAGGCCAGCCAGCGAAAGGGCACAACTTGCAGAGCCCGAGCCGCCGCATGCACCGGACGGAGAACGGCCTCTCTCCTTCACTGCACCGCCTACTTCAACTCCTCCACAGCACAGTAGCAGTAGTGGTGACAGCAAGCCACTCACCACTCACACAACGTCTGATCGGCCTTGTGAGCGCAGAGATCAGGTCCACGCGAGCCCGGTAGCCACAGCCGATAGTGAGGATGCATCTCGCAGTGATGACATGCCACCTTCACCATCGGACGAGCAGGCCCCGGAGCTGATCGAGTTCTACAGTGACCCCGATGACGACAGCTACGGGCTTCGATCCTTTTTGGAGGCCATCACGAACCCTCAACTCCTCGTTCGCGTTCAGTACAGCCTCCGCACGATTGCCTTGGTGACGTTCCCCCTCTTCACGCTTTCACTGCACCCCAACACGAGGTACCGCCTCGGCTTCCCGCCGCTGCTCATCGCCTCTGTCGTTTCCACCTCGACGCACCGTCCGACGATCGGCGAGCAGATCGGGCTGCACAGCTGGACCTGGCGTGGCATCCTCTACATGCTCGTCTGGGGAAGTGTGACGGATGCGTGGGGGGTGGCCTACCACGTCGGGGCCTGGTACGGCCTGCTCGCCACCGGCATCTTCGGCGCCGGGCTCGTCAACAACGGCAACATGCGCCGCTTCATGTTCCTCTACTTCTTTCTCTATATGCTAGAACTGCGCACCCACGCCCATTACTTTGACACGGTGCCCCTGAACGACGCGGCGTACAGTGCGGCGGACTACTTGATCGGCTCTCTGATGGGCGTTGCCGCCAACACGATCCCATTCCCCTGCCTGGTGAGTGAAACGGTGGACAAATGCCTCACCAAGATATTCGGTGGCTTTGGCAAGCTGCTCTTCAATATGATCCACTACACCTGGTCGCCTGACGTCCACGCGGCAGCCTTTTTCTTTGATAATCGAATACCCTTTATCACAATGGAGGCTGTCCTATCGCAGATGTCCTCTCTGCTGTGGTACGCCAGCTGGGAGCCGATGGAGTTCCCGTTGCGCAACCCAACGCGTCGCGTAAAGCTTTCCTTAATGCGGCGCATCATGGCGCTGGGCTACGCGGCTTTCAGCTGCGGTCGCGTGCTCGCTGCGCTCCGACAGCAGCAGGCGGACCGAATGGCAATGCACAAGGCGGGCTGCTCCCTTTACGGAGCCACACACCGCAACGTGGCGAGGGCAATTAAAGATGTGCCGATCCCACTCACCCCTCCCAGCAGCGGCAACTCCCGCTCTGACAGCGATGATGAGCCTTCCGTAGAAGCAGTAGGGGGGGAAGCGAAGGAGTCTATCGAAGCCCTTCGCGCCAACACCTACACCTACGTGAAGGACTTTGCAACGGTACTGATGCAAGCGACAGCGCTCATCGGCTCCACCGAGAGCACACCCGAGCAGCTCATCAAGAAGGTGCCCTTCGATGCGCTACACAAAGCGCAAACTCTCATGCGACGCAACATGCGACTCGAACTGCTGCAGGTGATGAAGATCCAGAGCGAGATGGTGGCCCAACAGCGTGCACGGGAGCAGAAGAGAAGGCACGCAAGCGCTCCCGAGGAGAAGGGTGATGCGGATGGCACTTCCCGAGAGAGGAGCAGCGAGGGCATGGGCAGCCCGCCTCGTGAACCCGAAGATCTCTGCGAATTCAGAGAGACAAACGCACGCCTGATGCTCGAGCATGGCGCTGCCATCGACGCCTGCGATGTCTTCCTCCGCATCAACCATATTTTCTTTCATCTTTTGATGGACATGATCGCCGGTGAGATTCTCAACTTTGGAGAGCAGATGAAGGAGTACAAGCCTACGGAGTCTCTCTTCTGTCGCTGGTGGACGTTTTACATTGTGGAGGCGTGGGACGGGTTTTGGAGTGAGCTGTGGTGCCGCATCACCCTCGCCCGCCCAACGGACTACCGCAACATCAAAGACGCCATTCGCATGACCTGCGCCTACGTGAGCTCCGTGGTGCTAAGCATTGAGCTGTGGAACCCGCTCAACGGACTTTACTTCTTTGGTGTCACGCCGCTGATGGGCCTGCCTTTGGAGGAGGAGTCTCTTGGGATGGGCATCTGTCGCATCGCTGGCAACACGATGGGCTGCGCCCTGGGCTACATGGCCTACCACAACAGCAACAACTTTGCTCAGCAGATAGCCATGACGCTCTGCTTTGCCTTCGTCCAACGCTGCTGCCAATACCACCCCCAATACGGCCAGTTTTTCTTCTACGGTGCGGTGATCACCCTCGCGGGCGTGGCGACGGCGATGGTCTTCAATGAGTTGGTCGTTCGCCTTGTCACGTCCTCCTATACCGTCATGGCATATCTGATGTGCTGCATGTTTATCTTCCCCAACGACTGTTGTAGGATCTGCTTCAACTACCGCTGCAAGCTGACCAAGGTGATGAGTGAGACGATCGACGACGTGGCCCTCACCGCGCATCTCCCGATTGAGTGCAGAAGCACTGAGGGCGCCGACGGCAGCAGCAGAAACACCGAGCCGATGCAGATGTGCTCGCAACTAAGCGTGGAGCTGATGTTGATCGAGCGACTGCAGATGATGTGCGACAAGTGGGCTCCCTTCGCCGCAAGGGACCTTGTCATCCGCGGTGAGGCGCAGTTCCCTGCCGGCCCTCATGCGGTGATCACCCGCTCCCACGACCGCCTGGTGGCGCACCTCCGTCTGCTTGTGTTTGGGGTTCAGCTGCTGCACCGCCGGCGCTCCGCCCCGCCGTCTCCGCCGATCGCCTACCTCATCCACAGCTCCCTCGTAAAGTTCTTGAATGACTTCGCGGATGCTGTGCGCCTGGTCGGCATGGACCATGTCCAAGCTATGCAGCGCCCCCGAACCTGGTCCTACCCACGCCACCTCAGCCGCGTCAGCCAGTTGCGGCGACTGCGGGTGCGGCTGCACGCTCTCATGTACGAGTGCTACGTGGTAGTGACACACAAAATATCAAAGGGGGCCTTCACTATGGCGCCTAAAGACGCTGCGCTGATGCACCGTGACAACTCAGGCCAGAGGATCCCAGCAGCAGCAGCAGGTGGAGGTGATAGAAGGCCGTCGCAGCCTGGCGATGGTGGTGGCAGTGGTGGCGGTGCACCCAGGAATGTGCCGCAAAGCCATGAAGACTGTCCGTATCTGTCTGGTGCAGGAGACAGCCGTGTGCATTACATGACGCCTCTCCCGCCAAACGATAAGGCGATGCACAATACGGGCTGTGCTGCGCCTGCCGCGCCCATCGAGGTGAGCACCGGAGAGGGTGGAAGCAATGGCGTCTCCTTCGTAGATCGCCACCTTGCGTCCGGCAAAGGCGCGGAACTAGCCCAGGGGCCCCAGACGGTGCGCCGCGTCTCTTCCCGATGTGCCCCCCTACGCAGCATCCCTCTCTCAGAAGAGCCACTGATTCTTGATGCTGGCCATCAGCAGCGTAGTTCCCTGCACACGTCTCACGAATCTGCTGTGGATATGGCCTTCTCTACGGCCACTCGAACTCCATGGCGCCGCCGCTCCAGTACGTACGCGCACCGCGCTTACCTCCAACAAGGCGCTGCCGAGCCGGCGGACGCGTGGCCCCTCACCGTCGTCAGCGCCGAGCGTGATGTGGAGAAAATGTTAAGCGATGAGAAGCAGCAGTTGGCGACGGAAGAGCCGAATGGCTCAAGGGGGCACGCAGTGCTGCAAAGTGAGTCGCCCCGGGATGGCGAGACCGGTTCGCCATCCTCGCATTCTCAGCACTCGCCTGCTGCCGCTTCCAAGACACAACGGGGACTGCCGCAGCTGAATCTCCTTCCCGGCAGGAGTCACGTGGCCTACACATTTTACAAGGGCCCGAGTTTCACCTTTGTAGAGGGCGATCTCGACACGCCGGTCGATACCGACTTCTCGGCCATCACCACCATCCTCCTCAGCTGTGAGAGCATCATGACAGAGCTCGAGTCGCAGTGCGGCAGCCTGAACTGCTTGACAAACTACAATAAGCAGCTCCAAGAGACCTCCCTTGCGACCGCCTTCCTGGACAAGTGGTCGGCAAGGCTGGTGGAGTACCGCAAGCGTATTTATAACTGCTACCACTACCCCAAGCCGCCCCCACAGAAACGCGGGCCGATTCATACGCAGGACGACCCCTTCGAAGACTGGGAGTTTTAATGGGGTGGGAGTGGGATAACAGGGCCCATGCGCTATTTTTTTTTTTTCTTCTGTGTGCCTCCTCTGCCCAAAGGGTGTATGTGTGTGTGTGTGTGTGTGTGTGTGTGTGTGTGTGTGTGTGGACCTATCGCTGCTGCTTGGGCGTGACTCAGCATCCTTCTCAGAGGACAATCAACGTAATTGAAAGGGGGTCTCCGCTTCTCCTTCTGCTCTCCGTTGGTTGGGGGGGGGTTCTTCTTGGCTGCCTTCAAATTTTCTTCATTCACACCCCTCTCTTGCTGGACGATGCGCAGTCTTCTGTGTCGTATGCGGCGATGTGTTTCTGTCGTGTCGGTTTTCCGTCTGCTGGACGACTTCACGCACACGGAATCCGTGGAGACGCCGCGTGATGCACTTAGCTGCACGCACCGAAGCACGTCGCCACACTGGAGGGGGCGAGGGAAGGGAGGGGAAGAGGAGGAGGGAGAGAGGGAGTCTCCCCCACCTCTTGATGTGCCTGAACGAACTCTCTACCCCTTCAACGCTTCATTTCATGGTTGGTACTGGCACCGCCTGTCACCCCTCACCACACCTCTACTGGCCCGATGAAACGAAAGAACGGGTGACTGTTTTCTTTTTCGGGAAGCAAGTGACGTTCCCTTGACGGTAATGCCGCCCCATCCCCTCTTCTTCATGTATGGCTGATGAAAGGATCCCCTCGTATTGCAAGTCCTCTGACGCTTCGTGCTGCTCGTGGAGACAGAGAGTCTCTCCGGCGCCGCAGCAACGAGCGAACGGCGCGGGGTGGTGCAGTGTCGTCCTTTTCCATTTCTTCTTCTGCTCTTCTACTCTATTGTCTTGCGGTGGTGGTAGTGATTACGAGTTGCGGACAGTACCTACACAGCAAGGAGGGCCCACCGGGCGGTTACGCTACGTCACCTCTCCCATTCACAGTCGCGTAGCGCAGCGGTGTTTCTCCTCTATTTCTGTTTTCTTTATTTTCTGAGCCCGCACCGTTTCACGGCACCCATCGCACCTTCACCCAGTAGCGGCGTAGGCGTCTGCAGCCGGTGCTCCCGTCAGGGCCTTCCCCCCCCCCCTCATCATTGGGTGGCGCTTGCCCATGACGAGTAAGAAGAGCGCCGAGGGCAGCGAGTATGCCCCACAGACAGCGCCCCTCCAAGGCAGAGAACCAAATGCTTTCGATGAGGAGGACGGGCACCGCGCGCACTCCTCTCCCTGCGCCACCACACGCACAGCGGAAAACGTCAGCCCCGCCTTTCCTTCGGTCGGCGTGCCCTCCGTCCACGTTTCAGCCCACAACTCCCACAAGGGCACCCATGACGGAGGCGCAGGGACTACGGCAGCAGCGACGGTTGATGATGGCCTTCAGCCGACGAAGTGCAACAAGGAGGATGGGTTAGGGGAGTCCCTTCACACCTCAGAGACCCTCTCACCAGACCAGACATGCACATCCGAACCCATGACGGGGGGCCGCACACTCTCCGGCGACCACCCGGCCAGCTCCCCCGCCGCCCCGACTGCCGGCCCCCCCACGCACCCCTCCCCGGACTACATTTTCTTTCACAAGAACCCCGACAGCGACGACTTCGGCTACAAGGCCCTCTTTGAGTCCATCACGAACCCGCAGACGATCGGGTGGGTGCGCGGCGCCTTCCGCACCGTCGCCTTCGTTTCCTTCCCGCTCATGACGATCGCCGTGCACCCCAAGACGATGTTTCGCCTGGGCTTTCCAGAGATGCTCATCGCAGCGGTGGTGTCCACCTCCACGCACCGCCCGACGCTGGGGGAGCAACTGGGCCTACACAGCTGGATCTGGCGCGGCATCCTCTACATGTTGGTCTTCGGCACCGTGATGGATGCGCTTCAGATTCAAAAGCACAAGGGTGCGTGGTACGGTATGTTGGCGTTGGGTGTCTTCCTCGCGAGTTTGGTTAGCCATGGCATGATGCGCCGCTTCATGTACCTCTACTTCTTCATCTACATGATGGAGATCCTCATGTTCGACTACTACTTTCACGAACTGCCGCTGAACAACGCGGCGTGGAGCGCAGCCGATTACTACTTGGGTAGTGTGTGGGGTATCGCGGCTGTGTGCTTCCCCTACCCCCTACTCGTCAAGAGCCTGGTGGACATGATCATGACGAAGATCTTCGAAGGTCTGGGTAAGGTGTTCATGGCGATGGTCACCTTCGTCTGGCTGCCAGATCCGCACGCCGCCGTACTCTTCTTCACCGACCGCATGCCTTTCATAAAGATTGAAAGTGTCCTGGAGGTGTTGCCGCCCCTGCTGTGGTTTTCAAACTGGGAGCCGAGCGAGTTCGTGCTCCGCAATCCCATCCGTCGAATGAAGCTGTCGCTGCTACGCCGCGTTATGGCGCTCACATACGCTGCCTTTGGCGCAGGACGCACCATCGTCGAGCTTCAAAAGAAGGAAGCAGATGCCCTCGCCATGCACCACATACATGTTGCGCTCTTCCAGGCGACGCATGGGAACGACGTTAAAGCCATAGGGGACTGCCCCACGTCCCTGCACCGTGGAAGGAATGGCTCTCACACTCGCGGCGACAAGATGGAAGCGGATGAGCGAGCCGCGCACACCTCCATCGCTGAGCTCCGTGAAAACAGTCGCGGATGCGTGAAGGACTTCGCCATGGCCCTCATGCAGGCAACCATCCTCATCGGCTCCACCGAGAGCACGCCCGAGCAGCTCATCAAGAAGGTGCCCTTCGATGCGCTCCGTGAGAAGGACACCGCGATGCGACGCAACATTCGACTCGAACTGCTGCAGGTGATGAAGATCCAGAGCGAGATGGTGGCGCGGCAGCGTGCACGGGAGCAGAAGAGAAGGCACGCAAGCGCTCTCGAGGAGAGGGGTGATGCGGATAATGATTACGTGAATGTGGATGACCGACACGAGCCCTTTGGTCAGGCTCACCACTACCGCATCGGCCGCGCCAGCGCCGCGCTCATCCTGGAGAACCGCGACGTCATGGATGAGAGTGCCGTGTTCCTGCGCATGAACCATATTTTCTTTCATCTGCAGATGAGCATGATCGCCGGTGAGATTCTCAGCTTCGGGGAGCAGATGAAGGAGTACAAGCCTACCGAGTCCTTGGGTCGCCGCCTGCTTCGCTTCTTCATCATCGAGCCCTGGAAGGACTTCTGGGAGGAGCTGTGGTGCCGCATTGCCTTCATCCGGCCCAGCGACTACCGCACCATCAAGGATGCCATTCGCATGACCTGCGCCTACCTGAGCGCCACGGCGCTGAACCTTGAGCTGTGGGTGACGCCCGGCGGCCTTTACTTTTTCGGTGTCACCATCCTCCTCGGCCTGCCCGTTGAAGAGGAGTCGCTGAACATGGGAGTGAATCGCATGGCCGGCAACTCCCTGGGCTGCGCCTTGGGCTACATGGCCTACCACAATGCAAACAACCTCGCACAGCAGCTCGCGATGGCCCTTTGCTTTGCCTTCGTCCAGCAGTGCTGCAAGAACCATCCGCTGTATGGACAAACCTTCTTCTATGGCTCCGTGATTACGCTGGCCGGTCTGGCCACGGCGACAGTGACCATGGAGCTCCTCACACGCATGATTGCGAGCTGCTACACGATTGTGGCCTACATGCTCTGCTGCATGTTTATCTTCCCGAACAACAGCATCAAGATCTGCTGGGGCTACCGCTGCAAGCTGGCCAAGGCGATGAGCGAAGTCATCGACGACGTGGCGCTCACGCTGCGCATCAAGCCAGAATGCTACCCCGCTGTGACGGCTCCCAACGAGGAGAGCCATGAGTCCGCTGCCTACCCGCCCCACAACACGGAGGCGATGCTGATGTGCTCGCAGCTAAACGTGGGAGTGGCCCTCGCGGATCGTCTGCTGGCGATGTGTGATAAGTGGGCCCCCTTCGCTGCTCGACAGCCCATCATTCGCGGCTCCGCACCCTTCCCCAGCGCAGCGTCCTCTATGATCCAGTTTTCACACAAGCGCATGGTGGCGCACCTGCGGATGTTGGTGTTTGGAGTGCAGCTGCTGCACCGCCCGCGCGCAGCCCCCATTACCTCCGACACGGCGCGTATGTTGGCTGGCAGCGTTGCGGAGTTCCTCGACGAGTTCTCCAACTGCGTCCGTTTGCTCTGCCAAGACTTCATCGATTCCAT
This sequence comes from Leptomonas seymouri, assembly GCA_001299535.1. NCBI lineage: Eukaryota > Euglenozoa > Kinetoplastea > Trypanosomatida > Trypanosomatidae > Leptomonas > Leptomonas seymouri. The sequence continues at coordinate 24,942 of LJSK01000169.1, forward strand.
TCAGATCTCACGGAAGTGGTCCTACCCGCTGTCGCTCAGCCGAACGAGTCAGCTGAGCCGCCTACGTATTCACCTGCAGGCAATCCACTCCGCAGGCTACGCAACGGTGCTGCAGTACATCTCGAAGGGCACCTTTGGTATGACGCAGCAGGACTTCGAGGAGCTACGCCGTGAAGCCGCGGAGCGCAGGGGAGAAGGCGTGGCAAAGGACAGGGAGCGGGTGTACGTGCACGACGGCGAAAGCCTGCCAGACGCGCAGCCCAACCCGTCCTTTGCCGACCGCTTCCTCGCCGCACGCCGCCTTGGTGAATCCCTCGCCGGTGAGCCCACCTCGGAGGTGCTGAGTTACATGCGCCAGTCCATGTACCTCCCCCAGCCCTTTGGCGCGACCAGCATGGAGGACGGATCCCCTTCCTTTGCGCATCGTGCGCCGTTGCATGAGAGCAGCGTGCAGCCGAAGGACGCGTTTCCCTTTACACATGAAAGTGCCGAACGTGAGTTGCAGCAGCAGCTGCGTGAGGAACGCCTCAACGAGGAGCGAACTCGCAATCAGCAAGGCGAGTCTGCGGAATCGCCACGAAGCAGTGGCTGCGGTGACGTCACCGGCGACTGTGAATCGAATAAATCATCCTACGAGCCCGTGACGCCGCAGGAGCCGAAGAGCACGGTGTCTAAGCTAATTCTTTTTCCGGGACAGGAACCGGCGTCGTACATCCCACTTTACCGTGGGCCCTCGTTCACGTACGTCGAGGATGCTTTTGACACCGATAGGGACACGGACTTCTCCGCCATCATGGCGCTCCTGTGTAGCTGCGACGGTCTCATGACGGAGTTGGAGGGGCTGACAAGCCCAGTAAATGCCATCAACACCTATCAGAGGCAGCTGCACGAGTCCTCGGTAGCTGTACGCTTCCTCGATAAGATGACGGAGAAGATTGCAGCCTTCAAGAAGGCGAACTACGAGCGCTACCACTTCCCTAAGCCGCCACCGCAGAAGCGCGATACCCTACACGCGCAATCCGATCCGTGGGTGAGCTGGCGCTTCTAAGGCACAACGCCGCGTCAATCCCTCTACGTCTTGCGAAGTTTATCGCCTGCAGCCGCGTGTGTGTTGGTGGATGTCATCGCCGAGACTACAAAGCAGGTTGCATGGCCCGTTTATGCATTCTACAGTACTGGCAGGCCACCGTGTGGTGGTCCGAGACGGCACGCCCGTACTCTATCGCACTACACTTCTATGTGTTCGCTCTTTGATGTCCCACAGAAGAGGGTCCGCTGGGTCAAACAAAAAAAAAACGGGGGGAAGAGGCGGGGTGCGGGTCTCGCTACGCAGCTAACTGAGAGGAGAGACGGTCAGTGCAGTCGTAGGGCACACACACACACACACACACACACACGCACGCACGCATTCCCTTCTTGATTTCTTCTCGCAGGCCCGTCACTTCACAGCGGCGTGTCGCCGTCAACATACGCTTTTATCATTATTATTATTATTATTATTATTATTAATTAATTATTATTATTATTTCTGAAGCACGCGCATATACAAATAGAAATGTACCTCTTGCGTCAGATGCCTCCATTTGGAGGGGGGAGGGTTGAGACAGCCGCATTTGGCGATTTGCTGGCCTCTCTGTCTCTGTCTCTTCTGTTTTTGTCTTTGGCGTTACGCCCGTTCGCTCTTCAACGCTTGTGTGATTACTTCTCTCTTTTTTCAGCAACGGTTCAGCGTGGCATTCACGTGGAAGGTGGTAGTGCGCTTTAAAGGGCAGTAAGCTCGTCAAGGCGGGAGCGCGGAGTTGGACTCCCGTGAAGTGGTGTCCAGAGACGTGCGTTGCCCATATCAGCCTTCCGTTCCTCACAGAAGAGAGGGCTCCGTAGCTGGATGGGCAAACGAAGGCCACCCCCAGTGCCTTCGGCATAGACGCACCGAGTGGATGAGTTCTCTCTCTCTCTCTCTCTCACGCCCTTTCATTTGTTGTGTTTACCTGGACTGAAGTTGGCGTATTTTTGTTTTGCTTTTTTTTTTTACTGACGCTTTTAATTGTATGGATAGCGAGTCAGGAAGACATGAAGCACTTACGAACGTGCGTTGTGCTGGCGAGTAGCCGCGCGTGCTTGCACTTCATAAGACTCTCCCTCTCAGAGGGCTGTTGTCTCCTGTAATCCCCCTGATTTCTGCTGCTGTTGTTGTTGTTCCCTTGTGACGTTCAAGCACACGCGCCTGACGAATGAAAGATTCACCGAATCTGCAGTTGCCCAACCAGTTACGCGTGAAGCTCCGCCTTCTTGCTTAGCCTATTTCTTCTTTTTCTTTTTTAAATTTTTTTCTTCTCCCGCTAATAAAACGAGGTCAGCGTCACCTTAGGACTACGACGGGTTGCGTTTGGTCCGTGGCACTGCAGCGCCACGAAGACCTTGACGCCATCGAGCAACCGAAAGATGCAGCCGCCGCCACCCCTCTCTGTTAGTCGTCATGAGTGAATGGAAAGTGCAGACGTATGTGCTTCTCCTCCATGCGGCGTGGACGGTCGAGCACGCATCCTCTCCTGCATTACGATTATTCTCATCTATTTTATCTTACACAGGTGCCCACAGGAGAGCGAGAGCACGTCTCTCCGCTTCACCCTTCACCCACCACTCTTCCTTCTGTCAAGCGCAAGGAGGGGGCCGTTGGGGGGGGGGGCACTCCTAAAGAAGGAGAGTCTGTGCGTAGGCCAGTGCAGCCCGCACTACAGATCATTAAAAGTACATATACGGAAACGCCACATAAAGCAGACGCGCAAGCGCAACATGCGTGTGGTTCCGTTTCACGCATTTTCTGAGCTTACCCCAATTATACCTCATCCCTGAAGCGTTAAAGAAGCGTTCTACGACATGCATCTGTTGTTATCAAGCAGGCTGTCTCGCGCCCTATCACTTGCCCAAAGCTGAGAGGGGTGGCAAGGATTTCATGTAGCCGGTGTTGCACGGGTTCTCGTGGCTTGCTTGTATGTGTTGTCTTCGCAGCAGAATCTGACTCACCGTGGTTGCATTCTGCGTACGCTGTTGTTGTTATCTTTTCTTCTTCTGGATAACACATGCGGGGTTTACCGCCCACGCCTTCTGCGCGGCAGACTCAAAAAAAAAAAGGGAAAGCGCGTCAAAGGATCCAGACGGGTTTTGTAGGGTGCAGGAGGAGTAGGCAGTGCCCCCTCGTCCACATCGCAGACGCTTCGGTGTTGTCTATGCGTGGGGCGCTGTGTAAAGGCCAGACAGTTGAGAAGGTCACAGCCGCAAAACGGAAGCTGAGAACGCTGTGTGTAGAGGGGCCCGCCGATTCGTCTGTTGGAGCCTCGCACGGGCAGTCCTCGCAGCTATTCGGTCTTCCCCCCTCCGCATCCAACGTGAAGCGCTGGCGGAGTTCGACTTCCGAGTTTTGAATTGTTGTTGTTGCCGTTTAAGGGGCGGTGTTGAACTCTGGATGCTGTCTGTGCCACTTTCTTCTCTCTTCCCTCTGTGTCGCTGCTGAGATTCCTCTTCGTGTGTGTCGTCACCGTCGTCGTCTGTGGTCGCAGAACTTGTCCAAGAGATCCTTAGGTGCCTTGACACCTGTCCAAAGTGAGAAGGCAGCTGGTTGCCTGCAGAAACGGTCGCAGCATCAACTTTGCCCAATCCGATCTACATTTTCGTTTATCTCCGCCTACATGCACACACCCACACACAATACGGAAGTTTTGCTGTGGACACCCGACTCACATCGTATGCTCTATTTTGGCAGATTTGATGCCGCACTCATCATCCTTGATACGAGGCTCAGCTCGCACCACCGCAGCTGTTTTCGGAAGCCTTTGTTCTCTCCTCCCTCGCCAATCATCTGCAGTGCTGCGCCTCTCGAGTATGCGCCAGTGCACGCTCTCCTGCTTTAAAGCTTCCTCACCCCTCTTGACAGCCCAATGGTGCTTTCTAAGCACCGATGACCGCAACCTCTCTTCCTCTACAGCAACACGGCAGCGTGACGCAGCCCCCCAGGACACTGAAAAAGCTCCTCGGGAGCACCATGATCTTCAGCTCACCCATGTCAACGATGCCGTGGAGAACAACGACGACGATATGGTGGTTTGCATTTATCGCCCCCAGGTGTCGCCCGAGGTGGCGGATCGCAAGGCGAAGACGGAGCTCTTCGTTGGTCTTCTCCTCACACTCCCTCGCACCCAAGACTGGAAGGACATGCTCTCGGCTGCCTTCCGCGCCGGGACGTGGCGGCCGCATCACCTCGACGCCGTGCTGCGCGGCGTTCAGTTGGCCAAGTACAACGAGCCCCAAGAGTTTCTTCGAAGCTGCGGCGGCTCCCCCTCTTCTTTACATTCCAACGATGCCCTTCGCGAAGCAGCCTGGAACGCGTCGCAAGCAGCACCATCCACATCGACCTCAACGAGTCGTCTGCACCGTGCGCGAGACATTCTTGTGTTTTGTGCAGAAGAGGGCGCCTTGTGTGCGAAGGGTGGTGAGACATCGGAGGCCACAGAAGAAGCAGCTGCGAACGCGGTCTCACCTTCTTCCTCTGCTGCCGCCGTCACTGGCACCGCGAAAACTTCGATGCGCTCCAATGCATTTGCGCCTTCCCCGGCGGCAGTTCATCGACTCCTGACGATGCTCCTGCAGGCGGCACAGCGTGGAGCTGAGTACGGATCACCCCCGCCGTCCTCCCACCCTGCTTCCACCTCGGCACCTCCTTCAAGCAGCTCTGGGGGGTGTGGGCTCTCCACTGCGTCCTTCACCGAAGTGTGGCACTACCTCTCCTGGATGGAGCTTCGCGGCTACCACGTTCTCTCGCATGCCGTGCTAGATGCCTTGGAAGCTGCGGTGGACGAAGGCGGCAGCTCACCACGGCCACAGGGCCGCAGAGGTGCCAGCAGCAGCTCAGCAGAGTCACAAACCTCTTCGTCGTCTGCAGCCTCGGGTCCATCACAGTATGCCTCCGTGTCGCAGCGCATTCACCGTCTCGACTACGTTCGAGCTGAGCGGGCGCTGCTTCAGAAGTCCCTCAGGGATCAACCGAGAAAGAGCGACGATCCGGGCAGCTCTGTGGATCGTGATGGCGTCCCTTACAAGAGACAACACGATATGCCACGAACCGATCCCTATCTGTGAAGGGAGGCCACTGTGCGGGTATATGTAGAAGTCCCTTGTCCGAACGTTTGCGTTTACAGCTCAGCATCCGGTGGCGTGATGGGTTTACTTCACGCACTTTATAACTCGGTACTACTTGAACTAAGCAAATGCAATGTGCGTGGATACAGATCAACGCCGACGTGAGTGTCCACCGCTGTGTTGGATGTCTGTTACAGATTGAGCCGCCTCAGTGCGCGCACGCGGCACTGCCTCCGTTGTGCTGGTAGCGCTCTACGTGTTTGAACTACGCGTGAGCAAGCGCGCCTACTCCCCTGCCCTTCCTTTGTCATGCCCCCTCCCCCCACCACCCACGGCCCTCTCCGACTAGCCTCTACGGCTTCCGTTGAAACCAGAAAAAAATTGGTCGATTCTTGCTTTATGTTTGTCTTCCAAACATTCACGTCCGGGAGCACAGCCGACACACGGCACCTCTCTTTTTCTTGCAAGGGTGGGTGCAACAACGTTGATCGGCGTGTGTCCGCAGCGTCGAATCTCTTTTGCCGCTGGTGGTGCTCTCCTGTTTCCTCGTGTCTCCAGCGATCACGTGCAGAGGGAAATGATTTGGTTCGAGCAAAACAAAAACTGATCTTTAAATTGGATCGACGGGGTTCTGCGGAGGTCTTCTGCAAGCGCGGGCGAACCGTCCTTTTGACATGAATTCTTCTTTGCTGTGTTGTGTCGTGGGCTCCCTCTGTCTTTCACTACAAAGAGAGGGATTCGATCAGAGTAAAGCGTGACGGCATTTCGTCTGTGATCTTTTTAGTTTTGTTTTCTTTTGTTTTCTTATCTGCACTTACACTCCACCACGCAGCACCATTTTGCTGTGTTTCAACTTCACCCTTACCTTTGCCACTCCCGCTCCATCTCGTTGCCCCGCTTCCGTTGATCTGGCAGGTGCAACCGCACCGTACACGATCCGTGCGGCGGTGAAGGGACATGGTGCCGCTGCGAGCACCGCTTGTCAATTTGAAGTGCAATCAAAGGGGCATGGTACGGCTCTTACTATGCGGTAGGGGAAAGGCTTAGGTGACACAAGCAGACTGGCCTTCGCGTGGTCTGCGTGTGTGTGAAGCGGATCCCCGTATCTGAGAAGAATCCTACGCCGGCATTGCCTGCAACGCTCCGCTTCCTTTACTTGCTGTCTTTACTTCGTTGGTGTTGGTGTCGTTGTGCTCGCCGCCTCAGCGGGCCGTCAAACATCTTTCGGCCTTGGAGCTGCATTTCTTTGTTTGTATCCCGTTTGCCGCTGCAAGTATACGAAGCCAACCGCGCAAAGGGAAAACTATATAGGGAAAGACATCTGCATACGTTGCTGTGCCCGTCCGGACGGCTCCCTGGAGTCTGATCACCCCCCACCCCCACACACAAGCGTGTTTTGTTTCGTTTTTTGAGTGGGCGAGTAGTGGTCTCTGCTGAGCGTCGTTGAGGCAGAGAGTAGACCACTATATACAAGCATATATATATGGGTCTGTGAGCGGGTGGGTGGGTGCTGCTTTCATCGGTGCACTCCTTCTTGGTCAACCTCTTCCTTCTTCGCTGCCGCCGGAAGCTCTTCTTCTTAACGACGCTGGTGGCTGTGTGCTAGCGTCCTCCCTCTTCCTCCTTCCCCCTTGGTACCGCCTGTACGGCAGGCGTTGGAAGACCCGCAAGCTCGCCGACAGGCCGGTGTTCACACACAGACCGAAGCTCTCAAAAAATCAGCGAAATACAAGAAGATAGGGATTTTTCCATTTGAAAGGCAGTCGCGGGTGCGAGAAGCGTCACATGGCCTCGCCATCCTCCGTCGGCGCAGGTGTCGGCGTTACCCTTGGAATATTAGCGCTGATTGCCATTGCGCTCTTTATCGTGGGGCTCTGCACCAGCGGCGCCCGAACCCGCGATTTCCACCGCGAACGAGAGCGGCGCGTGGAGCGGGCGCGTGAGCGTCACCGGCAGGAACAAGAGCAATGGCGAGAGCGGCGACTACGTGATGTCGTCCTCTTGTTGATTGAGCGAGGGGAGGCTCGAGAGGGCGTGCCGCTCGCCTTCCAGCTGCCGAACCGGCCCGAGGTACCCGCCCGCCGCACGCTGCGCAGCCGCAGAGGACGCGACACGCAGCGCCAGGAGATGGAAATTGAACTCGCCAACGCGGACGAGGACAGCCGCCTGGACCCCGAGGCTCAGGAGATCGCGCGGAAGCCACTATCGGAGCTCCTCGCCAACGGCCGCCCTGAAGAGGCCGAGCAAGGGCCCGATGTCATGCAGCTGCTGCTGGACGGCCAGGAGCTGCAACAGCACACGAGCTCCGACGACAGCGACTACATCCTCGATGATGAAACGTCTGCGAGTATGCCGCCGTCGCTCACCCAGCGAACGGGTTACCCCAGTCAGCTCACCAGCTGTCCGCCGACGCCACTGCCACAGAGCCAAGCGTCCCCTCCATTCATCCCGGGGGCTCGCAGCACGCCACCAGCCGCCACCTCAGGAATGTCGCAGCTGCCGAACGGGGAGGGTCGCAGCGCCGAAAGCCCCGACGCTTCCGAAATTGAAGCCCGCACCGCAGCCGCTCTACGGATGGAGCAACAGCGCCGTGAAGCCCGTGAGGCCGCCCTCGTGGAGGAGCTGCGACGAAAAAGACGACGCAAGAGACGGAAGACAGCCGAGCAGGTCTACGGCGAACCGTCTGAGTACCTCCACAACTCCGAGAATGCCTTGCTTGACCGCAGGGATGAAGAAGACAACGCCGCACCGCAGTCCCCGCTGTGGCGCTTCCTATCGCCCCTCTCGCCGTTCCGCGGCAATAGGTCACGCAACCGGAAGTCTGCCTTTGTCGACCGCGTGCCAGAGGGAAGCCCCACCCTCCCGGGTGGCCCACGATCACCCGGATTGACGTCCAAGGCGGTGAAGTCGCCGGCTTCGCCCCAGAGGTCCAAGCCCAGCAGCCATACGCCCTTCTGAAAAGCCGGCCGGGGACGTGAGAGCCTGGAGGACTTGCTTAATACAACCGAGTCTCCCACCAGCACTCACGTAGGAATGGAAATACAGCAGCAGCATCCCCCACTACAGCAGCAATGGAACCACATGCAGGATTCGTCAGAGATACATATCATCGGTCAGCGTCGGCTCCGTAATCCGAGTGCCACGAACGTCGCTTCGATGACTAGCGCCACCGCCCGCCCCAAGCCGCGGCCCAGCCCACTGTTTAACACGCAAGAGGCGTTGCAGCCCGTGCAAAGCCCCCTCCGGGTGCATGCATCATCAACCCTGCAGGCTGCCTCAGCGTGGAATGCCACGAGTAGCACCACCACCGTCACGAGTTCGCCTCTGCCGCTGCAGGGCGGTCTGCATATCCCGCTGTACGCCTCGGAGGTGACGACGGAGTACAGCGAAGCCTCCCCTCGGCACCATCACGTCAGTGCCAATGAGTCTCAATACCACGCGGACCCCGAAGAGAGCCCTCGCTAGCACATCCGCTTCTCGTTCTCCGTTTACACGCCGCCTTCCCTTCGGGGCGACTCCCCCTGCAATCCGTTGCATTTACTGCTGCTGCTGCTAGTGGTGGTGGTGGTGGTGGCAACGGTGTCTGTGTGTGTCTGTGTGTGCACGCCGCTCCGCCAACGCCGTCAGCTGCCACCCCCGTGCGGTGCGACCACCTGATAAAGGCTTCGATTTCCACATCCTTATCCCTGTAGCGCCACCCCCAACCCCAATTGTTTTTTGATCTCTTTACACGCCTCGTTGAAAACGCAGAAGGAGAACTTCACGTCAAAAATCGAAAAGTCAGTGGACCGTTTTTTGTAGTGGTCGCTTGACGGCACGAGAGAGGGAAAAGGGGGGGAGGGGGGGGTAAACGAAGATTCTATTCGTGCGTCACTCCCTTTCCGCCCCGGCCCCCTCCGCCGTGTACTTCATGATGACACATCCAGACGGATGGCCCTAACACATTTTTCGTTTCTTATTTATTCTGGGAACAAGCATCATCCACCCTCCCACAACGTCTTCCTTTTTTTTTTGTCTGTATCAATCTCTTCTTGTTTTCCTTTTGCGTGTTGTGTACGCATGTGTGGACCAGTTGAAGAGCGTCCTTTGAAGCCTCTCGGAGAGACGATGCCGGGCGAGAAAACAAAAGGTGTGCCGCGCACTTCCATCACCATCACCCGCCCTCCCCCCTCACTCGCTTTCTCACTTTTCATCTTCCAGAAAGGATGGGCGGCACATCTTTGCTTTGATCTACGCTTTTCCGAAAACGAAGCATGGTGTCAGTGTTGAGCATCTAAAAAGAAAAGAAGAGAAGATCGTCAAGGAGGTGAGCATCGCACTGCTTTCGCGCCTGCGTGTTAGCTTTGTTCATTTGATGTGATTGGTGATACACAAGAGAGGCCGCCTTTCATTACTTCTGTCGTGCACGCGGCTGCCTCCTTCGCGCGTGTTGGTTTCTTCTTTCACTGACAGTTTTTGTTTTTTGTTTTACTTCTGTAGTTTTATATGCACGACTACTGTTCTCTCTTGATTCTTCTATATTGGGTAAATGCCCACCGGGACATGTCACGTGTGTCAACGTCTTTGTGGCGTTGCTTTGTCTTGTGTTCGGTTAAGCGAGTTGAGTGTTGTTGTAAGTTTTTGTTGTTGTTGTTGTTGTTCTTGTTGGCTCGTTCTTCTGCGGTGACATCTGTGAGGCCACCGCATGTGCTGCGCCTCTCCCTCTCTCTCGGCGCTAACTTCACCTGTGATTTTAGATTCGGTGCTGCCAAGTGAGTGGGGGGATGTCTACTGACTTATTTTGTTTATTGATTTAGTAATGAAAGAATAGTAACTGCTTTCGAAGCACCTGGCACGCATTTGTGTAGGTGGTGCGCGCCACTCCACTTTACCTTTCTTTTTTTTGCTGTTGTTGTTGTTGTTGCTCATGCGCGTCCGTGAGCAGCAGCTCACAACTCCCGATGACGGAGAGCGCATCTCTTTCCTTCACCCACCGGCTCTCGCGTCCCTCCCTCCTGTACGTCTCGCATCCGACAGCACGCATCCCCGTAAAGCCGGCCACAACGCATTAAGCCGAGGTTTTGCTGCACATTCCCGGTGTAATGGGCAGGCTGACGCCGCCCCCTAAAACAAATAGACGCCCCAGAGTCATGTCCCCCCCCGCACGCACGCACGCACACACATACACTGCGGGTCCCAGTGCGTGTGGCATCACGATAGGGGGTGTTGAGTAAGCTGCCTTTGTTGTCGCTCCCCTCCCCCTCACCTTTCACGGTTCTTGAATGTACAATGTGGCGCAAACTGTCAGGACTATCTTTCTGATCCTTCTTATGAGCCTTCGCACCGCATTAACGGTGCCCAGTCGCTACCTCCACCCCCACCTCACACACAAACCCCTGCATCGTTGCGGAGTGTTTGCCGTCACCGCAGACTGTTCTTCCATCCTCTCTCCCTCCCCATCTCTCTTTGAATATTTGAGCGCCTACCGAACGCACGTCGGCCCACCCGTAAGAAGCAAACATGCGTTTTCGCACCGCACGTGGCACATGTCAATGGAATGGTATGGTGGTGCTCGAGTAGATAGACCGGCGTTGAACTTTGTTTTTTGATTCTGTGTTTAGCTGTTTAGTTTCGCTGTGCGCACACGTCTTTGTGTGTCTGAGAGCCAGTGGCTTATCATCGATACTCTGACCTCCTGCTACTTGTTCTTCTTTATTGAGTCCATCTTTGTTGTCGCAGCCAAGTCTTCGCATACGGGCTTGCACAGTGTTTTCTCTCTCTGGGTTACAGAGCCCATCTGCCGCTTCCTAGCATCCTTACGTGCTCGTTCTTGTGCGCTCTTCGAGACTTCTCTCCAGCTCGGAAATCAAAACTTGAAGTTGGCCTTGGTCTCCGCGACGACTCTCTGTCGAGAAGCTCCGCCCGCGCATTCGCTCTCCTGTTCTTTTAACTTTTTATGCTGTGTTGCTGCCGGCGGCGCATCTCGGTGGTCCCGCGTTGTATCTGCGCTCTCTACCGTTGCCCTCAAGACGGGACTTCAGCGCGCACACACACACACACACACGCCATTTGGTCTGGGCAACGCAATGGCCTTCGGGGGTGACTACACGGAGGCGGAGCTGGCGCAGCTGGCGGAGCTGGAACGCGTCTTCGACAGGGTGTACCCAGCGGACTCCGTAAAGAAGGCGTTTGGCGCCCGCGTGACGCTCCTTCGAGGCTTCTTTCTGTGCCCCTCGCAGAGCCCGCAAAGCCCGGCTACGCAGTGGTGCTCCCTCCTCCCGGAGATCCACGGCGAAGTAGTCGTGCGCCTCGGACAGAACCTGCGCAAGACAAAGAGCGTGATGAACCGTATGCTCGTGTGGCGCACGGCCTTCCTCACGTCGGAGCGGATGATCGGGCCTGCCTCGCTCGGCTGCGAGGGCGGGCGGACGTTGGGGCAGGCCTGGATGAACGGCCTCGTGGAGTACTTCAAGGAGCAGCTAGAGAGGTGCTTCTCGGAGCTCAACACCCGCGAGGCGGAGGATGCGTGTGCCACCGCGGTAGTTCAGCAAAGCGCTGCAGCCCGTGGTGGGCCCTGCGTGCGGGCACCGCTTCCGGTGGACGGCGATCGGCTGGTCACGCGTTGCATTTCCAGCGCCCGCGCCATCGTCAACGCGTCGATGAGCGCCAGCCCCTTCTTCGTGCGAGCCGTCTCCACGTGTCGCGAAATGGTGCAGGTGCTGCAGCTCGTGCAGGGGCTCCTTCATCTCTTCTCCTCCCACTACCTCCCCTGCATCGGCGGCAACGGTGGCGGTGGCACGCGTAGAGCGAACACGATGGAGCTTCACTTCTCCGACGATTATCTCGCCGTCCTGCGCACCCCTCAGTGGCTCTTCCGCTTCATATTTCTTTTTCTTGGAGCCATGAACCTCCTGCAGGACCCGCGACGCGATGCGACAGCGCTCAGAGGAAATCAGCTAGACTACGCGATCCACTGCATTGCCTGCCTTGTGGGCGAGGTGGACGGCAAGCGGAAGGACAGCGATGTGAAGACGACGCTGGACGCGTTGGTGCTGGGGCACGTGAAGAACTCTTGCCTTTCGGAGTTCCCGCCGCAGCAAACGCTGGCCATTCTCAGCCACCTTCGTAGCAGCGCTGGAGAGGAGGCAGCAAGCAGGCCTGCAGACCCTCTCACACGCTGCGGTCCGCTCCTGCAGCAACTCCTCGTGCGCTACCCGAACTTCATGACCGCCATCACAAACTTCGCACGTCGCAACGGCGTGGAGGAGTGGGGGGTGTCAGTCATGATGGCCGAACTGTTTTGCTGGGACGTGCGCACGCCCCCGCTGGCCAGCTCTGCGGAGGTGGGCAAAGTGCGCTACTCTGTCCCCGGTCCCGCAAGGTCTAGCGTGGACGCCGACAATGCTTTTGTCTCAACGGTGGTGTACAGCATGACGCGAGAGGCTCTGCGGCCGTTGCTGTCGGCGCTGCTGTCAGTTGTAGATGCAACTGTCCCCGGCGGCGGTGGTGCAGAAGCAGTGCAGGGAGTCTCCGATGTCGCCTTCACAGAGCGGGCAGCATCTGGAAGCGGTGATGCCTCTCCCTTGTCTGCGGCGGAGCAGAAGCTGTGCGCGCTGCTGTTGGGCGTCGTCGGATGGCTGGACTCGGTCTGCTTCCCAGATTCCGCCCGCATGACGCGGTGGAACGCGCTTGACGTCGGGACGCAGGTGATGCGGGAGTTCAACCTGGGCCGGTGGTGCATGGGCCACGTGCTGCGGGAGGTGTTGCCGGAGGTGATCGGCTCAGCGCTGCAGCAGCTCGAGGCGCAGGTTCGCGAAGCACCTGCATCGGCTGCAGCACCGGATGATCCGCTGGCTGCCCTGGCCACTCCGCTGCTGCAGTACCTGCTGCGTGTGGATCGGGTGTGGAACGCGCTGACAGAACACATCATTGAACTGGACAGCGCCGCCTTTGATCCCATGCGCAGTATGGGGGTGAAATCAATGCCAAAAGCTATCACCACAGAGGAACCTTCTGCGGCTGACAACACTCGGGGCACGACGTCTCGCGCGAGCTACGGCACCGGCATGCTGGGGGATTACAAGTACGAACTCTATGATGCAGTGCAGATGGCCATGAAAGCGAGGTGGCCCAAGGCCTACGCCGACCTCCTCACAGACCCTCTGCTGTACAGCATCCACATCTATCTGTTGCATGCGGAGAGCGCGACGCAGCGTGGAGTGGGGCAACGACCCGGTGGTGGTGCTCTAGGCGGAGCCCCGGCGTGTCCTCGCGGTGCCCCTGCTGCCCCGGGAGCTGGCGGGCGGATAGCAGGTGTGAAGGCACCACCACCACCGGGTTTTCATCGTACAGGAGAAGCCGGTCCCGCCCTACGCGGACCGCCGGAGCCGGAAGCGGTGGTGCTCGCCTCTAAGGATGACCTCCACGGTGCCCTGCGCCTCGTGCGCTGCATTATGAACCGTGACCACTTCGTTCACCGCTACACCATAACTGTTCGCGAGCGTCTGCTCACGCGGCCGGCTCCGGACGTCATCGCGGACGCCGATCTGGAGAGGAACAAGAAGCGCTGCGAGCAGGAGGTAGAGCTCTTCCTGGCTGCATGGCTCAACGACACGACGCTGCTCAAGACAGTACGCGAGCTGCACTCCAACTACACCCCGCAGTCGCTCACGTTCAGCACCGCCGGGGGAGGTGGCACTCAGGCGGTGGAGGGGGGACACGGCAAAGACTTCAAGCTCTCCAGCACCATTCTCGATTGGAGGCTGTGGGGCGATAACGAGGCTGCGGTGGCCGCCGCTACTGCGAACGCCTCCGTGACGACGGTGTCGAGCACCGCGGCGGAGTTGCGGATGGTGGCCGCGCAAGCCGCTTCGGCCGCCATCTCAGCCGCCGCTCCGCTGCCCTTCCCCAACGATGTTCTCCCACACCTCGAGCAGGTGGAGCAGCGCTACAACAGCGATCACAGCGCCCGCACTCTGCGCTGGGACTGGTACAACCACGCCTTCACGACTTTCACGCTGCAGTACCCGAAGGAGAACGGTCGCGTGGTGACGGTGAGCGGCACGTTGATGCTACAGCGTCTTTTTCTGGCGATTGCGGCCTACGGTCGCGCCGGCGTGGAGCTGGTGACGCTGGCGAAGCGCGCCGGCCTGGATGAGAGGCGTGTGCTGGCGATCTTGAAGCCGTGCCTGGACCGCGACCACCTCCTCGTGCGGGTGGGCGAGGAAAGTGGTGGCGGAGCAGTGCCACCCGTGCCCTCCTCGCCCGCACCCGCTGTGCCTCTGTCGATGCGGCTGGCGCTCAACTACAACTACACCCGCCCGCCCAATCGCCCACGTGGCGACTTCACGTACTGGCCCAGCCTGGACCGCCGTCGCTTTGGCGCGCGTGGCGCTGATCAGGACGCTACTGTCAAGAGGCGGCGTGACATCATCAAGACCTCGATCATGCAGGTCATGAAGCAGGTGCAGCGCATCCAACACGACGACCTGTACGCGACGGTGCGTGAGAAGAACGCAAAGCGGTTTGAGGTGACAGTGCGCAACTTCAAACAGGAAATTGAAGATTTGATTGGGAAGGACTTCATGGCGCGGGCGAAGGAGAACCCCAACGAGTACGTCTTCCACGCGTAGTGCTGACGCATGTAGTGGGTGTTGCCTACACCTCCGTCTTGATGAAAGACACGCCCCTTTTCTTTTGCCTGTGTGCGCTTGGGCAGTTTACTGTTTCCTTAGTTGTGTTCGATTCGAAGGTGCGGTGGCGCCGCTGTGTTGGTGGTTACGGTTGTGTGTGGACAGCCCCATGGGTTTTCTGTTGTATCGCCTTGCCCACTGCCTTTGAGTGAGTCTTGCTCACCTAACTCCATATAGATGTTTCTTCTATTGTTTGTGTACCGTTGTGCGTTGGCGGCCACGCTATCATCTTTGCTGTTGTCAAATCATTCCGTATTCTTCAGAGACCGCCCTGTCAAACGGTTGCTCAGCTGACCGTTTTCCAAAACCACGCAGAGTTGCGGTGCGTGGATACCCTGGAAATGTTGATACGGCAGCGGTTTGCCTCCTCATTAGTCCGCTGCATTGTAGCACCCTCTACCCTACGCCCCAGGCTGCCTCTACCACCTCACGTGGCTTAACTCTCCCCCCCCCCCCC
>LJSK01000169.1:40248-55684 GCA_001299535.1 Leptomonas seymouri
TCCCCCCCCCCCACTTCGCCCCCTCACTCCTCTTCATGACCTCCATCTCTACACAACGCAACTCTGGTTTGCAAGTGGGCAAGCCAATTACTGACGCCGTCAGCCAACTCGGTTTGTGGCCTGTCCCTCCTTCCACTTCACCGACACAGAAAGGCTCCGTTGTGCTCAGAAGGCGAACGCGGAGCTCCCCCTTGCAGTCCTTCTCGTTGATCTTTGTTTTCTTTGCTTCGTACCTTGGTGTCAGAAGTGGGCCCGCACTGCACCCCATCATGGAGCCTCCCTCCTCAACAGCGGACGCGCAGAAGCTAGAGAGTCGTCGCCGACATCTCGTCACGCCCTTCCGCGCCCCCAACGCCTCTCTGCACGGCACCGTGCAAAGCTCAGCCGCAGTCCCTGTAGCATCATCCACCAAGCTGAGCTCCCATCGCACACCCGTATCGGCCCCACAGCAGTCCTCTCCGGCTCGTGCAGCGGGCTCTAACTCGCTCCCCACTTCATTCGTCAATGTCTCGGCGGCCACGACCGGAGCAGAAAGCAGTCGTGGGGGCTCCGCGTCCACAGCGAACTCAGCCAAGTTGAATCCCTCAAAGGCGGCCACCTACACGCGCGCCACGGCGATGAACTCTCGCGTGCCGGCGCTGACTGCGCTCGAGCTCTTCGTGACGTCATCCCAGCCCCGCTCTATGACTTTACTGCCTACCAACACCGAAGGGAAACCATCATCGATAGCCACTGCAGGCGTGCCGGAGCAGTCCACGGTGAGCACCGGCCCGCCCATCGCCCATCGAAGCGTCACCATGCCGCGCTCAGGGGAATCAGCGGGGGGTAGTCCGGCCCAGCCGTATTCGCCCTACAACACATCGCCCACCAGCAGCTGGCATCTTTCGCAGGCCACCCCGTTTGGCCCCAACGCGTTGACGGTCTACATGCCGTGCGACCTCTTTAGCCTGCACCACGCTTTGTACCATCGGCTGGTGGGTGAGTTGGGGTGGTCCCTCCACTGGTGCCTCGATACCGAGTCCGAAATCCAGCATCTGGCGCTGGCGAAGGAGCTCGGGGACAAGGCGAGGGCGCTCGAGACAAACACCGCAGCCGCCGTGGACGCTGTGAGGGATAGCGAAGACACAACGCCGGTAGCCGAAGTCAAGAACCCCATCCAGGCCCGTGACTCAGCGGGTGCGAAATCCGCAGAGAGCGACTGTGTCATGGCTCCACGGCACGGTGACTCCGCCACGTCTAAGAACTACTGCGTGGACGTGCAGGGCCGTCAGCTGCCCTACATCAAGCAGAAGTCTCATTTTGGTGTCATGTCGAATCACCTCGAATGCCCTTTGTGCCACGAGCTCGCGGCAGTGCGGCGCTCAGCCTTTCCCTTGACGCCGCAAACCCGCCTTAGTCGAAGTCCGTACGAGTTTCGCTTTGCGTCGCTGCGGCGATGGCTACGAAAGCGCAGCGCCGAGACGCCCACCGATGCCCTTCTTGCATCGTGCTTTTCGGTGGTGGCCCAGCGCTACCTCGCCTACGTCGGCTTTGCCGACTGCTGGACGTCTCTGTTCGTCACTGTGGGTCTCCCTGTTGCCCCCTCCGCCACTCGCGAGAAGGACCCCCGCTTGCCGACGACGCGTCCCGTCGCTGCGAACTTCGACCGCGTTCCGCTCAGCTTCTACGCCCTCCCAGCGGTGTGCAGGTGGAGGGCTCTGGAGTCCGCGCGAGTCGAAGCGCTGCTGCGCACGGCCACCGCGCACCCATTTTCGCTCTCCATGTGTTTCCCAGCGGTTGCGCAAGGCGGTGCTGGTACGGATGCGGCACGGATGAGCTCCGCGGTATCGTCCATAGCATCCTCCTTGACGTTCTTCACTATCCAGCAGCAGTCGTACCTCCCTAGTCTCCGGCGCTCCTCCAGCCAATGGAACCAGATGGCCTTGCTGGGCGAGTCGTGCGTGTGTGATGTGTACTTGTTGGCGTCGAATGCGTCTTCCCTCATCTCCTCCTCCTCGAACGCAGCGGATGGCAGCGCTGATGCCACCGCCATCGCCTCGGTGTGGGGCTACGTGCAGAAGGGCGCAGAGGGAAAGGGCTTGAGCAGCACGGATGGCAACCAGCACGGGGCTGCACAGCCGCAAACTGGCGAGCTCTTCTATATTGCGCACAGCTTGGAGAACTACCTGCGGATGGGCATTGTGTTCGGTTGGGTTTATGGCTGGCAGATGTGCTTTTCTACGGTGGGACCGCCGCCCAACTCGGTGCCGTGGCTCGAGTGCATCAACGCCTCCGCGTACAGGGCTGCGTTGGCGGCCAACTCAGACACCGCCCCGTAAAAGGGCGGCAGCGGGGGGATGCTGCGGTGGGTGTGGGTGGGGAACGGGAGTCGATCGTGAGTTCAGCCGTCCGCCAGGGAGCGCGGAGCCTCGACTACCGCCTGCCCAACTGCAATCACGAGCACCGCGTTTTTGTGAAGAAGTTTTTGGTTTGTTGACAGCTTGTCCCTCCTCCTTTGACTGATGTTTGTTTCATGATGATAATGTCTACCTGTGTTCCCCTCTTGCCTCTGGACGCGAGTTGTGCGTCCACCGACTTTCATTTGCTGGACGGGGAGCGCCGCGTGTGCAACGAGTCCTTGCGCCTCGCTTCCTCGCCTCACCCCCCACCCCCGCTCTGTACGCACGCATCCGCTTTGAAGTCTCACACGCACACATACACACCACTCCCTGCACTTGTGGGGTCGCCTTTGCGCTCCGCCTGACGGCTTCATCTTGCGAGTCGCGGAGCGAGCGAACACCGCACGCAGCGAGACGGCAGAAGCCACTCAAAAGCTGTGTGCGCATGCCTTGGTCCTTGAGAGGGCTCTCAAGTCCGTGTGGCTCAATGGAAGAGCATCTGACTACGGATCAGAGGGTTGCAGGTTCGAATCCTGTCACGGATGACTTTTTCTCCCCCACCCCACCCCCACCCCCTGCGTTCAACCGCCTCCTGGCGCACCGGTTCATCTGGCATTGAACGTCGTGGTTGCGCCAGTCGCCATGCAGCGCCACCGTTTCTACGTCACGCAGTCGTTGGGCGGCTTCTCGACTCTGCTGCGCAGCGGCTTCCTAGAGTCCCCAGCTGCGCAGACGCACCTACACACCGCACGCTCGTACACGCATCAAGCCTCGTCATCAGAGGCATCTGTCAACCATGCTTTCCCCCTAAGGCAGCACCGCCCCTCCTCTATGCTTTCACGAGCTGCTCGTCGTCGCACTGCCTCAGTACCGACCAAAGAAGTGCAGCTTGCCGAGGCCACCAACGACACTCAGCACGCCTCCGGCTTCCCTGGTGGCAATGCCGCTCCGTCCTCGGAGTGGATGGACCCTGTCACCGACACCATGTCTCAGCGGCAGACACATAGCAGAGAGCCTCAGCGCACAACGCCAACCACTCGTACGCCTTCGCGCTCACCAAGACGCCCTCAACGTCCAACTGCCACCGTCTCCTCTGCGACTTTAATGAAATTTCTCGAAGAGCAGCACCCCCCTTTCGCCGCTACCTTAAGGAAAAAGCTCGCTCCACGTCATACCGGCCCCCACGGCGCCGTCGTTGATCGGCACTCAGCGCATCAGACGGACGAGCAGCGGCGTACGGAAGAAGAACTTCGCGCTGAGGAGAACCACGCAATCCAGGCCTCCGGCTACGATCCGGCACTGGTGGTGCGTACAGACTCGCGGCGTCGCCAGGTGCGTCTCAACAGCGTGCAGCGCGAGATGATCTGGACGGCGCGCCAACAGCAATATCAGGGGCTGCTCCAGCGCATCGTGGGATGCTTGCAGTCCCACCGCAGTCCCGTTGAGAAATGTCAGACGCTTTTTGCTCTCCACGACGACGCCATCCGCCAGCACCTGCGTCTGCGCGCCGACACCTACGAGGACATGTTTCACACGCTCTACAGCGTCGGCGTGAAGCGGGGCGGCGGCGCCGGACAACCTGGCAAGGCTTCGATGAGTGCCAGTGCCCAGCTGGTGCCTGGCGACGCTCAGTGGGAGAGCGAGCTGAGTGGACACAGCGCTGCCAAAGTCAGTGGTGGGTCGCTGCCTGCGGAGCTGGCCTCCCCTGCCGCGGCCTCAAGCACCGTATTGAGCGCACACGGGGTAGAACATGTGTGGGAGATGTACCGCTACTCGGTGGACAGCGGCACCGACCCGACAGCCCGTATGCTGCAGTACGTGATGGGGCTGCTGGAGCACGCCTCCGTCGCTCTCGCCGTTGGCCGCGCCTCACCTTCTGCGTTGACAGAGTCACGTTCACATGGTATCAACTCCAGCCGCCGCACACGCAGCCGTGAACTTCTCCTTGTGGAAGCGAAGGCGCACTCTCTCATGATGGACGCGGATCGCTTTCGTCTCACCCCGACCGAGTACACCATCAACTCTTACATTGGGATCTGCGAGGCCTGTGACGTGATGCACCTTGCGTTGGCACGCGTCACGGACTACCAGACACGACATGAACGGCAGCCCTCTGCCGGAACCTACGCCAGACTCATAACTGGGCTGGTGCGCTGCGGCCATTACGAGGATGCCATGGCAGTGGTGACCACCATGCAGAACGTCCCCATGTCCACCTACCTGCTGAATGCGGTGCTGCAGGCGGCACGGCACTCCCGTGACCCGTCAAGCGCCTTCACGTTCTATCGGTCGTTGTTCGTCTCCCCCTCCAGCCCGCTGCGCATGAATGAGAAGGAGCGCCGCGCTGCGCCGCCAGCGCGACTGAACTTACGCCTCGCCCCCTCCCTCGCCACCTTCTCTATCCTGGTGGAGGTCATGCAGGCAACCCACAGCCACGGGGAGCTTGACTTCGTGCTGGCGGAGATGCAGCACTATCGCATCAAGGGCAATGGGATGCTGCTGAACAAGATCCTGAGGCTCATGGACGAAGGCGGCGCATCACCGAAGAAGAAGGACGCTCTCAGGCGGGCAATGGAGAGTAAGCAGATCCGCGTCTTTGATGAGCACAGAGAGCGGCACAGCCTTCTGAGCCCCACGTAGGCGGCGAATACCGCTTGCCACGGGCAGCTCTGTAGATCTCGCGGCTGTTGTTGTTTTCATTGTTGATGATGTCCCTCCGTCGCCGCTCGTGTAGGCCCCTTCTCCGCTGCCGGGATGCTCTTTTGAGTGTCCTCCAGCGGGCACTGCACGTTCTTTCTGAGTCACATGACAAGTCCCGACTTCGCACGTGCAAAATGGAGCCTCCCGTCGACCTCACAGCGGAGTACCACCGCAGCTCATGTCTCTGTCTTCTCACAGCATCCGCCTTCGAACTTGAGGGATAGCCCACATATGGCCTTGAGTGGACGCGCTGATGTCGAAGGTCACCTGCTTCTCTTTATCTTAGAACTATGCATCATGCACTCACCCACCCTCTTCAACCTCCCCCCTCTTCCACACAATCCTGTCAAGCAAACGCACGTTGGCCTACTCGAAGCAGCACTGAGAAGCCAAAGTACAGAGGGGAAAACAAGGTATGAAAGATGGAGTGGACAGCCGCACAGCAGCACGAACTCCACCGCTTCCTGGCTGGATTCACAAGTCCAGATCCACAGGTACAAGCCTCCAACTTGCAGCAGCTGGATGCCCTCCAGCAGTACCCACATGCCCTCTATTCAGTAGGCGCCGTTGTGTGTGATGGATCCAGCCCTCCGACAATACGGATTGCTGCTGCCACGGTGGCCCGTCAGCTTCTACGACGTCCGAGTCGGCTCCACTTCTATCTGGGCTCCGGTGCAACTGAGGTAGGCAGAGAGACTGCTCTCCAGCAGCTGATCTCGAGCCTTTTGCAATCTTTATTCGAAGCTGCCCTGCCCCCTTTTCCAGCCCTGTTGCAGCGGGCCACGGTGGGCCTCATCACTGCCTTGCTGCGCGCGGCCGCTGTGGACCCGACGCACTTCGCGACCGCGGTGTCTGCGTGGTGCAACCTTCTCTCCTATCTTCTTCACGTGACTGCACAAGCGTCAGCTTCTTCTGCTCTGAGCGAAGATGCGCTGAGCACCGCTGCCTTTGATGCCGGCGCGAAGGCGGCAGCGCTTCTGCGGGAACTGTGTGCGGTGGTTCTGACGGCATCCCGCCCACTGCGTGAATGGGTGGGCGGCCAGCTGCAGCAGAGCACTGACCTGGGTTGTGTTTTTTTAAAGCAGCTGCAACTCCTGCGATCAGCCCTCCGCGCGCACCCCCACGTCCACCCGGACAGCCTCGCACGTGCTCGAGCACTGGCCGCGTGGACGGAAGACCTGCTGGCTGCCTTTTCTTCTTGCATGGACTCCGGTGCGCTGCCCTCAACGGCTTTTGACGCTCTTGACAGTGCGGAGCCCGAGTTGGGGGACGGCCCCGCAGTGCAGGCGCTGCGGACCATCTCAGCCGCAGTGGCGCAGATACATTCTGACATACAAGACATTACTCTGCATCTCGTGCTGGGGCCGCTGGCGTTGTTTCATGGAGGTGCAGGGACAGCGGCCGCAGCGTCGGACCTGCAGCACCTTCTACGGTCCACAGCACCCTTCATTTCGGCGACGATACGCTACATGGCCGACGCCGTCCTGCAGGAGTCGCTCGACGTCCTGAATGGAAACTTTCAACGCGTCGCCATGCCGCTTCTGGCCTCTTATTGCGAGGGGGCGGCCTCCACGCAACTCCTGTATGACGGCGCTGGAGACGCCGACAGTGTGCACGCCGCCGTGGTCGCGTGTGTGAGCTACGCGGCACAGCTGGTTCACGTGCAGCATTTCTTGGGTCTTCCACCTACGCGGGCGGGGAAGCCCTCTCCCTACGATCCAGCTAGCACAACAGCCTCCTACGTGGCATCTCTGCATCGCATGCTCGTCAGCGCAGCCACGTTGCCAACATGCATAGCAGGGCAACTCCCCGAGCACACGGTGAACGAGCCGGACAGCGCAACGGAGATGTTAGTGAAGTCTGTCTCCGCCCGGCGACGAAGCCAGCGTGGTGTACACGCTTCCGGAATCTCCAAAAGCAGAGAGCTGGGCGATGTCAACGACGATGGCAGCGGGGGTGACGAAGACGAAGAAGAGGATGCAGAAGAGCTTGCCATGGCGGACGCACTGGAAGCCCAACTGCCGGACAACGGCACGCTGCGCCAGGCTGTGGCGTGGTGTGCGAACAGCCTCACATGCAACGTGGAATGGATGGCTGCTCTGATGCCTCTTGTCATCGCACCCCCGCAGCTGTCTCCGCCAGCTCAGCTGTCTGATGTTTGCGTGGCGGAGGCTTCTCTCTTCGTGTGCAATGAAGTGCTCAGCAGCATGCTTGCTGACACAAGCGTGCTGGAGGCAGCCCCATGTGAAGCGCTCGCTGCCCAGCTGAGGGGTGTGCTGCAGCTTCTTCCAGTGCCTTCATCAGATACCTCTGCCGTGGCGGGTACGCTGTTCTTCCTTCGCGTGCAGGCAGCTCGCTATGTGGGGCGGCTTGGAAGCGGGTTGATGGAGGCGTGGAAGGGCCTTCACCAGCAAGCAGAAGAGAGCAGCAGCCACACCGCCGGCTCTCGCACGCAGTGGATGGTGCACCGCACACGCACCGCACTGAGCCCCGCCGGCGGGGTCGGCGGAGCACTGTGGACGCTCACGCAGGTGCTGGAGGCGGAGGTGCACAAGGCCGTGCAGGTGGAGTGCGTGCGAATGATCGCCGCGCTGATCACAAATTTTTTTCGAGCCCTCGAGGCTCTTGCTCACATTGACGGGAAGCGGAGCAGCACAGATGCGTCAGACTCCGAGGGGGAGTTGGTCGACGCCAGCAGCGGCAGCAGAAGCGATGAAGACGATGACGGAGTCACACATCTGGCGCAGCGCCAAAACACGAGCACCGCGTCGGCGGAGCACGTTGCTCTCCTCTGCCAATCTCTGAGCCTCACGCCCGGGTTCCCCGCCCTCCCTCAAGCACTTCTGCTGGTAAGTCAGGGTCTTCCGCGCTTTCAGTGGAGCGTGCGCCAGTCGATCTATCACCTTGTCAGTGAGGCACTGCCACCTCTGTGGACGCTGAGTCAGCAGCAAACATCCGAGTTGTGGGCGTGCGGGGACCACAGTGCCGCCGCTGCCACCCAATCTCTTGTCCGCAGCGTCACCGCACAGTCACTGGAAGTCCTCGCAGCTCACTACATGGGTCTTCTCTCTGACGTTCGCAACTCTCTCTTCGAGATGGCGTCGTTGCTCTCCTGCATGGCTGACGTGACGACTGTGATGGATGCCGCGGCGTTGGAAGGTGTTCTACCCTGGATCCTTCAAGTTGCCCACCACGTGCTGAACCTCTACGCAGAGTACCTCGCTTGTTGCGCGTCCAATGAAGACACCGCAAGCAGCAGCAGCACCCCCTGTGCACCCTTTGACGCCGCGGTCGACATGACAGACATGTGCATGGTGAGTCTTGACCTCATCAGCTGCGTCTGTGACGGCTTGATAGATCGCGACGCCCTCCTCGCGCTCCAGCTATGTCCGCACAAGCAGGAAGAGGTGGCTGCGATGGATGCACGCGTGATGGCACTCGCTGCATCTCTTCTCAACCCGCTTGCCGGCACCAACAGCAGCAGCTCGTCGGGCCCCGCTTCAACTATTGATAGCGCACTCCCTGATCGATGCGTAGCGCTTCTGACGCTTTGTCAGTCTCGGCTTGACCACCCGTCACGTGCGGCTCTCGCAGCGCCTTCTACGACGAGTCCACAGAAAGAAATTTTTGGTCGCGCGGCTGATGAGTTTGGTGAAGTTCGCCGAGCCTGCTTTGCCATCCTCTACGACTGCATCTTCCTCCTTGCCTACTCTGAGTCTCTCTACCGCCCATCCGTCACGCAGTCAGACACCACGGCCAGCGGGTGCGGCCTCTCGCATAGTCTGGGGAAAGACTTGCTCGCACTGTGTCTCCGAGAAGTTACTCCGAGGGGAGCAGCGATGGAAAGGCTGTCCGAGTGCGCGGTGAGTGCTGAAGAACTGAAAGCAGTGTCCACGCGAAACGCTGCCGCCTCCGACGCCTGGTTGTGTCTTGGTGCCCTGCTGTGTCTGTGGGATCAGCAAAGCTGTCGGGCGGAGAAGAGGCACCCTCTCAACGCGGAGGCCCTCTTGAGGGATCACCACGCCAGCGAGCGCATCCACGCTAGCCGCCCGGCATCTCTAATATCTTCTGCCTTGGGCCCCGATCCACTGCAGTCGCAACAGTACGTGCAGCACGTGTTTGAAAGCCTCCTCACATTGCTGGCTGATCGATCATTTGCAGCGGTGTCGTACCTGAAGCTGAATATGATCTCTGCTGCGTGCGGGGTGGCGACGGTGCTGGCGAGTGGCTCCACCAACTCTCTTCTTCCCCAGCACCAGCTTTCGCAGAATCATCTCGTGACACTCTTTGGCGTGGTATCCAGCACGCGCGTTCGAGAATACGTATCCGACGCTGCTCGTGGTGGCGTAGCAGGCGTGAGTGAAGCGGGGCAGGTTCTGTGGTGTCTTGGGCGAGTGTGGCAGGACGCGGCGCAGGCTTTGCCGCACGAAGCTCTTTGTGCGCTCCTGCGTGCCCAAGGGAAGGACATGGCCAAGACGGCGGCATGGCTTGTGCGGTGCATCACAGCTCACGCCGCATCCCTCCCGCTACTAACTTGTCCCTTCTGGGCGTCTCTCGTTGAGCTGTGGCAGCCCCTTGCGCTGACGTTGACGCACAACGCACAGGCGGGCGTCGTTTCGCTTACGCTGGCCCAGACAGCTTCGCTACGTCAACTGCTGCAGCTGTAGCGGGATCGAGGCGCGGCGGCCGCCTTTGTTTTTCCAGTACGAACGGCAGTGGATTCTTCGCACCGAGCAAACGTAAACACGACATGGGCAAACGGAGTACCGTGTCTTTAAGAAGCACTGACAGTCTCATCACCACTACCACCACCACCAACAACCGGGGATGTTTGAGCGTCCCCTTGGCCAATCTGCATGTCCATTGCAGCCTGGAGTTGTTGTTGTTTTAGATGAAGCGTCTCAACGCGCCAGCACACCTCTGCACTCCCATGTTTCTGTTCTGAGCCCCTTGACCCGCCAAAGCGCACCTGACGCACACTGCTGTGAACAAAGACGGCGGCTTCTGTGCACGCTGCCTTCTCTTCTTCAACCTTGACTCATTTCGTTTCGTCTCTCTCTCCCTCTCTGCTTACGGCGGTGCGCTCTGTTGGCGCAACAGCACCAAACAGCGCCGCACGTGCCTCCACTCCCCCCACCTCTCTCTTCATCTTGCATTAAAGAATATATACTTCGCTGCCGTCTGTACGTAGGTCTCTTCAATGTCTTCCTCAGCCGCCTGTCAGCACGGTCCATACCACCAGTGTGCGTGCTACAAGCACAGCACCGATCTTCCGAACTACCGCCGCGACATCGCCAACCCGCGCACGCTGCAGGGCTACTACGCACCCCACGGTGGATGCCCGTGCCCAGCGGATTATGGCTGTGAGGCCTCTCAGAAGTCTTCAAATACTGTAACGACGGCTGAGCCGCCGGCGAATCCGAAGGATGCGTTTCGAGCTGCGGAAGGCCCTCACACAGTTCATACGGCGGCCGCTACAGGACCCTTTCCAAACTCGCGGAACTACGGTGGCACCGCGGCACAGCGTGGCCCAGCCAGCTCCGCCAAGGAGCTGAATGCGTCTCGCTCCGCAAAGGCGCAGGCGAAAGCCGAGGAGCGCGCGCAAGACCGCAAAACCTTCTTGAAGGCGGTCTTGCGAGACGAAATGCTTGCCCGTATGGACGCGGAGGGCCGCCGCGCTGAGTTGGAGGGCATGACCGGGCTCATGGCCACGAATCACATCGATGAGTACGAGTCCAGCCAGCGTGCAGCTGGGAAGGGGCAGCCACTCAGTCCGGCCTCCCGCATGGCGTCCCGTGGCCCCAATGAAGTCCCGACGGTCGGGGAGCAGTACGGCGAGGTCATGGATGAGCTGGAGTTTGTGTCAGGGCAGCCCGTCGGCTCCAAGTACAACATCATTCGTCTGCACTACCTCGTGGAGGAGGAGCGCCGCCTCAACGACCTCCGCCGCCAGGAGCGCCTGCAGCAGTCCGCTAAGGCGTCAGCCATCAAGCAGAAGAAGTAGCTCGTTTCCATCTCGTGATGTGTTCAGTCGTTCCGCATCGTGCTTAACCATTTATTTGTTCTCGTGAGGGGGGGCGTTCGCTGTACATCATCATCAACATCCTCTCTCGTTATGTATACTCCTCTTCATGGATTGTGCTTCTTTGTCGCGATGTAGCTATCTCAAGTCCTCACGGATCCCCCCTTCCCCCTCCCCTCTCTTAACCCTCGTACCGCGCGGTTGTACGAAGTCTACTCAGCCAAGGGAGAGCGTCGAGTACCAAGCTTGCGAGTCTGTGCGCGGGGAGCATGCAGGGTCACATCTGTAGTGAAATGCAGAGCGCTCCGGCACACGTTGGGTCCCCTCGTCTCGCCCACGCATGCACCCGCCCCACACCCGCTCGCGCCCGTGCCCCGGCGCCTGTCCTCTCGGCCAGTGCCACTTCCACTCTCGGCCTTCTCCCTCTGCTCCTCTAAACACATCTCTAACTCTTGTGTAGCTTGTTATACAATTGCCGTTTCTTCTTTGCACCACTGCCACTCCGCCCCACCCCGTCATGAGTGTCCTGCCGCAGTCTCTCCCTCCCGTCAAAGGAGCCTCCGCGAAGAAGACTCCACAGCAGACCCGCTTGGCCGACGGCAGTGGCCGGGGCAGCAACCACAACGCAGCCCACCGCTACCACCGGTGCCGCTGCTACGGTCACGACGACACCCTACCGAACTACAAACTCCTCACCATCCCACGCACCAACAACTACTACGCGGCGACCGGCGGCTGCCCGTGCATTCCGCGTGTAGCTGCCCACCCAGGGAGCTGGCGGCTGAAGGAGTCGCAGCTTCGCTCCTCCACTTACCGCTGCGGCAACGGCTGCACCAAGTCAAAGTCCGGCGATGGCCAGTGCTGCTACCACAGCGGTGACCAGTACGGGTGGCGCCCCGGGCCGCACACGGTTCTCGACAAGAACACCGCGGCCACGGGCAAGTGCGACACCTTTGGCAACCTCGCCTTCAAGTCGAAATCAAAAGCCTACCTCCCCATCGACGACGACATCAGCGATGTGAGCAGCGCCTGCACACAGAAGCTGGAGGATCTGGAGGCTCTGATTTTGGAGGAACACCAGCAGCGCATGCGCGTGGAGGAGGATGTCGATGAGCTCACGGGCATTCACCAAGACGACACGGCTGAGTTATACAAGAGAGACTACAACAGGGCCCGTCGCTTCCGCGAGCTTGCACAGATCTCAGAGGAAGAGCTTCACGAGCTGCTGCGTGAGGTGAAGGGCATCTCAGACCGCCCACTGAACCAGACCAACATGGAGCTGCTGCGTCGCATCCTGCAGCGCCAGGAGCACCTGCAGCGTCAGCGCGAGTACCACGCTGCTCGTGCCTGTGCCGCATCGACGGAGTCTCCGTAAACGACAATATATTGGCGATCCCAGGGAAGCCGCCCCACGTTTTTCTTTGCCCACCGATCGCGGTGGGAGATGTATAGGAGTTGTGTGCAGCTGCGTACCCCCTCCGGTTGCTTTGCCTTGCTTCCCTGATGTCACTGCATCTCTCTGTTAGAATCCCCTCCTTGCATGTACATGTCCCCTTCGTCTTACATTCACAACAATAGGCCATCTTCGTTAAGGGCGTAGAACGCCTACGGTGCAGGTGACTCCACACGAGTGCTGGCTTGAGGCCCTCACTGCAGGAGCTCATCAATCTGGCTCACCGCCATTGAGAAGTGCACACAACAGCGTATACATGGCGATCTCCAGACCACGCCCGTGCGTTCCTCTCTCGCGCTCCTCCTCGTGCCTGTGATGTCAGCCAGAACAGCCTTCTATTGACTCTTTCATGTGGGCTTCCGTTTTGAAATTCAGTGCTCTCTCTCTCTCCATTCACGTGTCCACCGGCATTACCAGCAGCAGCGCTGTGGATGCCCAGAGGCTCGGCCCCGACCACTGTGCCGCCCTCTGCTCAGCCACCAATAGAAACCCACAGAGAGGGAGAGAGCCACACACTCCCAACGTAGGACGCCACGAACCTCTCCCCCCCCCCTCTCCCGCTTCTCGTGCAGGATGATGCGCAGCTACTTTGATCTTGATGATATCGGTGCATCGGAGGAACCTGTCCCTGTGACGTTCACTGTACCGTCCTTCAACATGGGGAAGGACCTCACGGTGTGCACCGTGGAGGGAGAAGCCGTGGACGAAGTCGCTGCAGGTTGCGTCACCGCAATGCCGCTGTGGGCAGCGGACGCCCTTCGCGTAGACGGCTACGTCAGCGTGCACGCCCCTCCCAAGTTTTCACTCGCCACCTTTCGCGAGTTTAAAACAGATGCGCTTGCGCCAAGCCTCTACCGCAAGTCACCCTACTTCTACAAAGCCGGTCTGCGGCTGTGCCGCCTGCTGAGCAACCCCACGTCGAACGGGCACATGAGCGCAGAAGGCAACCGGCTTGCGGCCCAGCTCTTTCGTCTCTACCAGCTCCGTTACCTCCGCATCATCTTCGCTGCCGCCAAGAAAGGCTTCGACCTCAGCGACGTGCGCGACAAATTGGAAGAGTCAGAGCGAGAACTCCTAGACACCTACCTGCGTGGGCAGGCGGAGGAAGCTCTATGGTATTCAAGCTTCACGTAGTGCACGGGCAACCAGCTCTTTGACACTCCATTTCTTAAACGATACCTACATGCTGCTAGATAGACTGCGAGGAGCAACAGCGAACGAAGGAATAACAAGCACAAGGCACAGCGCCTTGTTTACTCTCTCCCCTCACGGTGATGGGATGCGCCCCCGTCGGGTTGTTGTTGTTATTGTTGTTTTGCGTGACTGGAAGCTCGCGAGCCCCGGAGCCCACCCGCCGGCGCACACTTGCTTTGCAGGATCTTCTCCTCGTCCTCCTCCACCACCACCACCCTGCTGACTCCTCCGTCTGATCCTACGCACACATCCACGACGCAGCTCCTTCGACTGGGCAGTTCTACTGCGGCAACCATTGCAGACTCCTCTTTGCTTTTTTTCTTCGCGAGCTGGAGGTTCGCGTCTTTACATCCCCCGGTGCTTCTCCATTCCTTCGCCATGGCGGATCAGTCACGGGACTCCTCCCCCGACCAGGCAGATGATCGGCCGTCTGTGAACTACGACTCGGTGCTGCGCTATCCATTCCGCGAGATGCGTACCGAGTGGTTCGACGACTACATGGACAGCATCTCCTCCTCCAAACGCATCCCGGTGGCTACACGGCTGATGGATTGTTTGATGGCACATACGGTGTTGCACGAAGACCCGTTTCTGGAGAAGGTCGTGACGGTGATCTACAATCGCGTCGCGAACAATGAGACGTTCCGCAACATGACAGGCGTCTTTGGCGAAGCCCACGAAGTGTTCCGCATCGTCTGCATGACGGCTAAGTTCACCGTGTCTAACGCCAGCGAAAAAAACGTTCTTCTGAACCTTCTGGAGCAGCACTGCACGCGCTTTCACATTGCGGCGCAGAAGGTGAAATCCGACAACTCTGAGGCGCTCGTCGCGGCGGCGGAGCGCGTGACGGAGAGCGTGCTGCACCTGCGCAAGAACATGTCCGCCACCGACGCCTTCCGGCGGCTCATGGACGCCATCAAGTCTCTCTTCTTCACCGTCAATGCACGCAACGGCGTGTCGCCGGGCTCGTCAGACGGCAAGTCCATCTTCAACACCTTCGTGTGCTGCGACGGCTGCCCCTGTTATGCGAAGCTGCGCACGGGGCCGACGGTGTTCCTGCGCGACATGGAGAAGATCAAGATTCTCGACTGCGTCATGATGGCCGCGGTGAACGCCAAGGACTCGTTGATGCTGGAGATGGCGACGAGGTTTTTGCATAACTTCTGCAAGGACTTCATGGAGAACCCGGACCTGGACGACATCGGCAATCTCATCCACAACGGCCGGCTGTTCTACTGCCGCACGGCGCTATTCGACGCCCTCAACACCATCACATCCCCGCAGTCCGGTTTTGCAGACGTACAGACCGCGAAGACGCTCAACATGGACCGCATCGTCCTGGCGCTTCTGTGGGTGAAAAATGAGGTGAAGGACATCCGAATCCTGTGCAAGCTCGTTCCGACACTGAACGAGGCGCTGGCCTCCGCCGAAGTCGCGTACGCCCACTTGGACTGCGACGACGTGTTGCAGATTCTGCACACGCTGAAGGAGTACATCCTGACTCTCTTCGCCGCCCTGAGCTTTCCCGAGTACCACCTGGCAGTCCACAGCCGCGACGTCTTCATCGGCAAGCGAGCGGACATGAAGTGCGCGAACCCGGCGTGCCCCGGGACCACCAAAGACCTGCTCAAGTGCAGCGGTTGTGACGTCACCTTCTACTGCTCCTCGGAGTGCCAGAAGGCGGACTGG
>LJSK01000170.1:4604-35816 GCA_001299535.1 Leptomonas seymouri
TCTCTCTCTCTCTCTGTGTGTCTGGGTGGAAGCAAGGCACAGTGCTGGATTTCCAGCGGCAATGGGCGGCACCTTAAATCCTGTTTCTTTCCCAACGTTTTTTCCTTTCTCACTTTCACATTTTTTTCTTTGTATTTGCCTAAAGAGCGGTGTAACACAGGAAGCGACGCTGCTTAACAGCACACAAGCGCACGTTGGCGCTCTTTGCTTTCGCCCCGCCTCTGAGCACCGAACTTTAAAACGAGGCACCATCGGTTTTATCATCGGCGCCGTGTATTCAGAGAAAAATGCTACGACCAGCGCACCGAGGCGAGGATACAGCCATCAGAAGCATGAAAAGTGCACTCCCGGGGCAGCTCACGGTAGCAGAGCAGGTTGCCGCCCTCCCTCCCCTCCCTCAGCTCCTCGGGCTCGACAGCGCAGAAAGCGAGGGTGCGTACAAAGCAGCGAACAACAGCAAACGCGTTGGCGCCACCTCCACCCGTGCTGCGAGTACAAACAGGCCGCACGCGGTACGCAAAGAGGCAAAAAAGGAAGCTCTAACGTTGCCACCAGTTACGACCACGCTGTCCAAAAAGAGCGTGTCCCCGTCTCCGCATTTAGAGAAAGAAGAAGAAGCACGCGAGCCTTCGCCACCACCACCGTCACCACCACGCTGCCCCGGCGGTGTGCGTGAGTGGCGCCATGTCCAGTCCACTCTCCAGCTGCCGTTGGCCTACCGCGGCGAGGACGATGTTAAACTGACATTGCGCCTGCTGCACTCCCTCCCGTTCTTCTCTTCGCTGCTTGATGATGACCTGCTCACGCTGGCCGAGGCGATGTCGCTGGTGGAGGTGGCGGATGCGGGGAAGGTGGTGCTGCGCAAGCGAGCGAGGCTTCGTTCGCCACCACCCGGCAACAACACGAACGCCGCAGCTGACGTCGCTAGTGCTCCTACCCCCTCTGCCATTGCAAAGGAACCAGCAACGCCCAACGAAGACGACGATGACGACGGCACCACCGCTGCCCGCCCGAACTGGATGGTACCGGCTACGGAACTCTTTCAGCATTTCCGATTGCAAATGGCGCAAGGGGAACAGCCGTCGTTGCCTCCTGCGTGCTTGAAGGCGCAAACATCAAAGGTCGCACCAGTGGCCAAAGTCTCTACTTCCGTGGGTAGCCGAAGCAGCACACGAAAAAAAACCATCAAGCGGGCTAGTGCGAACGATTTGTATTTCAGTGCAGAGGCCAAGGATGCCCAGGCGGCCGATGAACTGAGGGAACCTCTTTTTGATGTCCCTGAAGAGTGGTCGGATGAGGAAGACGGTGATGACGAGGTCAGAGACTCCACTGAGCCTTTTGTTGTTGTGCTGCTGAGCGGGCACTGCGAGCTGCGCTGGCCGCGGCATCATGGGCCGACCGAGGGGCCGAACACGCCCAGTCACTACGCCTACCAAGTGCAGCCCGGTGACGCTATGGGCTACGCGCTCGTCTGGTATGCGCTGCCCGCCGGTGCGCAGTATGTGACGACAAGCGCTTGCATGTTTCTCAAGGTGAGCGGAGATGGGCAATCGTATGAGATTAAAGACCGGCTGCACCGTGCCTACCGTCGTGCAAATGAGGTGGTCTACAAGGCGCAGAAAACGTACCTCGCGGAGAAGCTGCGGAAGCCGCTCTTTACGGGTATTCCGGCCAGTGAAAAGGAAAAAGGCGCGGATGCCCGCAGAGCACCGATGTCGGCTACAGTGGTCACAATTGACGAACACAATGAGGTCAATGACGCCGCCAATCCACAGCACTCCTCCACAGCACTCAGCGGAATCTTAAAACCTGAGACGAGCACGACGTCACTCGATGCGCTACTAAATTTGGCAGCGCGGCAGCTTATTCCTATCCGCATACCGGGTGCCGCAACGGTCGTGCAAGAGGGTCTCTTCCCTGCGACGGAATGCGCGCTGTATTTTGTGGTGGAAGGCAGCTGCTCCGTCGTGAGACGTCTGTGGTCGCAGGACCAGCAGCGCCTTGAGGCACGCAAGTTGCAGCTTTTAAAGGAGCTAACGCCGCCCAACGGTATCCGCCCGGTGCTGACCACGATGCCGTCGACGTCCTCGATGGAGGTGGCACAGTTGCACCCGGGTGACTACTGCGGCGATCTCGCGTACCTCCGTGTTGATCCCGACCACGCCATATCCAACGATGCGGAGTGGACGTCGGCCTACTGGAAGAGTACCTTTGCCATCGACTCTGCAGTAGCGGAGGAAGAGGAAGCCGGGCTGACATCGAGTCTGAGGGCACGCCGTCTGAACGCGCAAATCGCAACAGATGCTGGCGAAGAAGCGACAGAGTCCAAGTCGCTGCTTCGGCGGCACAAGGCCACAGTAATCACACAATGCACCACATTGATTTATGTGCTTCTGCCCGCAGCAGCAGCGGGGGTTGTGAGAGGGGCCGTGCTGGAGCGCATGAAAGAAAACGCCCGTAGGTGTTCTAGCTACACGTCGTTGTTAACCGAGTACGAGAAGCTGTACAAGTGGGCCATTTACAAGGAAAAGGTGCTTTGGGAGCAATCGAGCAAGTCTCTGGTTCCGCTGCGCTAAGGGTGGACCTGCAAAATGAATGTTCTTTTCATGTTTTTGTTGCACGTGGAATGCTTCTTCGCTTGATATCACCCACATTGCATGCCGGTGAGGTGTCATACGCTATTTGTTTCTTTCTCTGTTTCTGCCCAGATGTACACTAAGCGGTCACGAAAAGCGACAACGACGCGAAATAACGAATGTCCCACTTTACGGCTTTGCTAGGACTCAGAGAGGAGACGTGGTGACGGCAGTCAACACGACGCAGCACAAAGGTGTCATTATGCTGCATGTCTGACGCTCTTTTTGTTTTCTTCCGAGCTACTCAAGAGAGCCGCTGTGCCAATGATACTTCCCGCAGCGCTTCTACGCAACTTTGCTGCTGGATGCAAACTCCTTCCCCCCCCACATTTGTGTATGTGCTCCTCTGTTGACCACAAAGGCAGCCAACGGAATACTGCCCCCTACGCTTTCGGTTAGCGCATATATATATATATATATTTCTGCTTCACTACGTATCTCAATCACAACGGTGGAGGAGTCATCTCTTCCTCAGCAGTGAACCGTTTCACTATGCTGAATGAAAGCACGCTGCGCGAGTTCTACGCGCATGTGTACCCAGTAGACCTCGTCACCCAGTGGCTGGCGTATCGCCTCAGCGGCGGTGGGGATGGTGCTGCTGAGGGTGCACGGCCGAGCCTATCCGCGGCAACGGCGCTCATCGATTCACAAGCGCAAGAATATGAAAAGTGTTTCCCTAGCAATGCTGTTGCAGCGCTAGATGGTGGCAACGGCTTCAATGGCAAGGAGTCCGCCGCTGCGGAAGGCTACCTCGCACGCCGCGAGTTCTGCTTTACCCTCATTGGCGATATCTTCACCCGTTTCCGCAGCTACCGAAGTGCGGAGGAGCTGCGCGCGGAGCTGGTGCGGTCGTTCCCCGAAAAAATCGACGTGGGCGCCGTGTACAACATCCGCCCCAACCAGAAGCAAGGCATTGCGAACGTGTTCCCGGTGGAGCGCGAGTTGGTGTTTGATATTGATATGTCTGACTACGATAATGTGCGGTCCTGCTGCTCAGGCAAGAGTATTTGCAGCTACTGCTGGGCGTGGATGTCGTGCGCAGCACATGTGCTGCACACGATGCTGCAAGAGGACTTTGGCTTCAAGTATATCCTCCCCGTCTTTTCGGGTCGGCGCGGCATTCACCTTTGGGTGTGCGACAGGCGCGCTCGACAACTCACCAATGATGAGCGGACGGCCCTCGTTGGATACCTGACGGTGGTAGCTCCCAAGACCCTGCGTAGCACGATTGTGGCAGACTTGGCGAACCACCGCCTCATTCACCCGAGCATTCGCCATGTTCTACGCACGCAGTTAGACCGTGCTTTTACGGCGCTCTTCGTTGCCTCCTCGCCGGAAAACCCAAACAACGTGCAGCAGAGCCACAAGGCCGCGTTTATCGTCCACGATGCGACCATTGCAGTGCTAAAGCTTGGCCGGCGAGAGGCGTTGAACAGGTTCCAGCAACATATTCATTTTCAGGAGGGAAACGTACTAGACTGGAGTGCGTTTCTCCGTGCACTCGGCTCAGAGCAAGAAGCCACCGACGTACTGCACGCCGTTCAACTGCTGCTGATGTACCCGAGGCTCGATGAACACGTCAGTACACGACGGGACCACTTGCTGAAGCTGCCGTTCTGTGTGCACCCCGGCACCGGGTCGCTGTGCTGCCCCCTGGAGTGGGATGAGATAGACGGGTTTGACCCCAAGTCCCACGCCCCGCAGCTGCAGGAAATGTTAATGAGCCGCACAATGGATGAGAAGTGGAAGGTGCCGCTGGAGCGTATGCTGAAGGAGATGCGCGCCGACGAGGCGGAGAACGTTTCATAGACAAAAAAGAAATTATAACAGCAGCGAAGCGAGATCTTGTCTGCGCTTACGTTTAGTTTCTTGGATAAATTTATAGAACGGCTGAAGGGCCTTGTGAGCTGCGGATCACAGCCCCTACAAAGCGGCGGCGCTGTGCCGTTGGAGTTTTCGCGCCCCTTTTTTTTGTGGTCTTGTTTCTGTTGAGGTGGGTGCGGTGCGCACTCCCTCAGGTGACCTATCAGGTGCAGAGCATCTCTTGCTTTCTTTACGTAAGGCAATGCTGGTTGTGCTCCTCCTTAGCAACCAAAAAGAACGAAAGGGTAAAGAAAGGAGAGAAAGGGTTGATGCCAAGGTTGAGCGTCGCGTGAGGTTTCCCACTTGGCACCTTTTGATCTATCCGTGTGTTTTTGTTGCTTTTTCAGCGAAGAGCATACAAACTGTCTTCGCCAACACTGGCTTTTATTTTCACTGTACGCAGCGGTGAGGGTCCTAGTGCACAGCATGCTGTCCCGTTGCTCGTCGCGTCCATCACGCGTTCTGTTGCTGCTGCTTTTCGCACTGGACGTGCAACTGGCAATTCCCCTTTGTTGTGTACATTTCGCTTGCTTTTCCCTCCTTTCTCGTTCATATACTTCAATGAATACATCAAACGCCTACTTCTCTATTTTGAATGATGAACAGTGGATTTGGCGTACGTGCCGGTGAGGCTCCTCTTTATAGAACCCGTGGCTTAAGTTGTGTCCGTATTTTTTGCACGCATTAACGGGGCCTCTCCAGCTGTGCAGCCGATCTTTAGCGCTACCAAAGAAAATACTCAATTTCGGGGTGGACACGTACAGAGCATACCAAACGAAAAGAAATAAGTTCAACGAATTATCCTGTCTGTGAAGTCGAATAAGAGCGCCTGCACACAGAAGCGCGCAGGTACTGAAAGATTGGGCTTCCTCTCCCAGTCATCGTGCGTGCGCACTTATTCGTTTTCCACTGATTTAATCGAGCATAAGTCTGTTCTGTGCACGCGTAAATGTTTTTTGCTCCGCCCGCCAAGGTACCTCGCACGCAGCGGCAGACCCTCGCCATTCAAACGCCCCCGTTTGCCTACAAACGCACCACAGAGCTGTCCAGCGGGCTATCCGAGGCTTCGCCCACCACCCTGGAAGAGGCTGTTCTTGTAAACCAGACCAATTCGCTTAAGATGCCAGCTGCGAGCTTCCTATCCGGCACCGGCACACACATGTGCTGGATGGTGGACGAAAACCAAAAGCTCCTGCGAGTGTGGAACGTTTGCCGGCCAGGCTGGGAGAACGCGGCGCCGCGGCTGGCGGAGATTCCGTACTTTGCCGCTGCCAAGGAAGGCCTGCCACTCTTTGTGAGCGAGATGAGTGCGGAGGAGGAGTCGCTGGCGTTCTGCAGTGAGCGGGGTGCCATCTCCAGCCTGGACCACAGCATCGAAGTGCAGATGCTGGACGGAGATTCTACCATGACGGCCTCTAGTTTCGTCTGTGCGCGGCGTCGTGTGGAGACAGCGACATTTATCATGACCGTGCTTGGCACCACAAGCGGGTTGCTGGTCGTGGACGTGAAGTATGAGGGCTCCCACAGCACCGTGGAGTTCGACCGGCGTGACCCAGCGTCGTTTTGCTGGGCACCGAACAGTCATAATAACTTGCAGTTGCAGACGCAACGACGCGCGTACTCTCTCCTCGGCACGACAGACAACGGTCTAGGTGCAGATCGCAGTGGTGATGTGGAGGACAATGAGGAGGAGCTGGCAGATGCGCATATGCCCGCGGAGTTGCCGTGCCGGCAAAGCAGCACCTCTCCCTCCGCTTCGACGAGCTGGTGGAGCTCACTGAAGTCGTTCGTGTCCCGAAACGATCACGCCCGTAGCAGTTCAGATTGCCGGCCCTCTCGAGGCGGAACGCAGTCACCAATTGACTCGACAGAGATGATCGTGGCGAGTGAAGCGGAGAGGTCCAGCGCCGCCGAGGTCGGCGTCTGGCCGCTCTCTGCAGTGGGTCGCGCGCGTCGTGGTGACAGCGCCTTCGCCTTCATCCACTTGCAGCTTCGTCACCACTACCCTGAGCAGATTGTCGCTGTGAATGCAGCCAATGAAATCTTCTTGCTGGACTGCGGGCCTATCCCGCCGACGGAGGAGGCCACACCCACGAAGAGGGCGGTGCGCAACCGCAGAGTGAAAATTAAGTGGGGAACGTCCCTCACCTCCTCTCTGGGCCGCAGTGGACACGTGGTGTCGCTCACAGAGACTCGGCACAAGATGTGTCTGTTATACAGCGTAGCTGGTACCTCGGCGCGGCCATTGCCAGCGCTGTGGCTGGTGACGGTGGACGCTTCGCTTGGGCGAGTAGTGAACGTTGTTGTATTGAATAGCATTGCGGGCGTCATCGCCGCCGCAACGCGCATCCCGTCGCACCAGATCAAGATATTTGCGGATGACACGCGCCGCGAGGTTCTTGTGAGCATCGGCTCCTACCTGCTCCGCGTGAATAATCAGGTCGGTGTGCGCCAGCCATGCTCCAGCGAGGACACACTTCACATTAAGAGCCTAGACCATCCGATCGCGTCGCTGTTGACTGAGGGTGGATCTCTTGTCACGCTGGACGCCAATGGCCCCCACTTGATGGTGAAGGATGTCTACTCTACGCACGTGTCGTACGGCGGTGATGTGAACACCACCACAGCTGGAGGGTGGCATGCGCACGACGGTGACCACTCGGGTGAGGGAGAGCTCAGGCGCATCCTCGAGGCGGTCCGTGCTGACCCGAAGCTAGCGCTGGATAGCGCGGTGCTGTATGCAAGTGAGGCTTTGTGTGCACCAGATGTGCAGCCACAGCAGGGAGGACAGCGTGGGAACGGCAACTGGGCTCGACGAAACTTGAACGTGGAGGACGAAAACGTCGTTGTGCGTGTGACGCAGCAGCTCACGGCACGGCAGCAGGCCCATCGCCGCTTTGTCACAGCAGTGCTCCGAGACGGGGCTGTGCGTTCACAGCTGTCCCATGGAACGCTTGCACAGCTGTTCTCCGCACAGGAGGCCCTTGTGTGCCTCTGCGCCCTGCGCAGCCTTCAGAATGTTGGACTGCGGCGCTCCAGCACGACCGACGATTTCGCATTGGTGCAGCAGGTTTTGCCGCCCTTCACTGCCATGCTGGATGCTGTGCAGCGTGGTGGCTCCTATCTGCTGCAGCGCCGCCCCTCTCGTCACGGTGACAGCGAACAACAGCGCCAGCCGCCACTGGTGAAGAACGCGCAACAGCTGGACCGCTGCCAGGAAATCCTGCGTCGTGCGGTTGTCAACGTTGCGGACGCCATTCGACAGGAGCAAATGAGTAACTTGGCGGCTAATGGAAATACCGACAGCAGCAGCAACGGCGCCGCTGCGCTGACGGCGGCTGAGCTGTGC
Source organism: Leptomonas seymouri (assembly GCA_001299535.1). Taxonomy (NCBI): domain Eukaryota; phylum Euglenozoa; class Kinetoplastea; order Trypanosomatida; family Trypanosomatidae; genus Leptomonas; species Leptomonas seymouri. The sequence goes on from LJSK01000170.1 coordinate 12,453, forward strand.
TTCTCGAGCCCTGCGAACCTTGTGCGACTTCTAAAGGCCATTGGCAGCTATATGGTTGAGGTACGCAACACCGTTTCCCTCTCTCTCGAAGACAAGTACGCGGAGTGCTACGCGGTGGGCTGTGTGTACGTTGTTGTTGCGCAGACCGTCGTAGAGTCGCGTGAGGATCTGCGGACGATATACGAACTTCCAAAGGGTGTTCTGGCGCATATGTGGACGAACTCGACGGATCCCATTTTCGGCGCTGAATTGTGCTTCTCGCAGTGCTGCGTGCAGCTAGCAGACATGTTGGCCGATATCTGCGTTGGCGTGGCCGACGTGTCGGCGATCATGAGCGATGCCGCAGCTAACCTGGTCGCACTCACGCTTCAGCACAAGTGTGATCTGCTAGACTTGGTCGCCTATCTGCTCTACTTCTCGCTGACAAACAGCACTCATCAAGATCGAACCTTCGCTTCGTCTGCCATTACGAACACCATTCTTCGCGAGCCGTTTGTGTCTGGCCCGGTCGGCTACCCGCACGGTAGCCCTACACCTTCCAGCTGCTGCGCGGAGATTGGTCGTCGCATCCTGCGCATATCAGAGCAGATGGCGCTGCGCTTCGACGCAATGCCGATTCTAATGGCCTTTGCCCTGGCCACCCCGGTAGACGACCCTGCCAGCAAGCCGGAGCTCTACGAGCGTCTGCAGCTGTACTGTCAGCAGAACGGCTTAGTGCTGGATGCCGCGCTGCACACGCTCTGGCAGCAGCGACGGGAGTGGGAACTTCTGAGTCTGCCGGCGGTGCTGCTGGGCTGCTCTGACGCAAGGGCGCGCCGCAACGACTTCTTGGAGGCGCAGGCGCCGCACCTGCTGTGGCTGGCTGAACCCAGCCGCTACGACGCACTCAATGCGGAGGGCCAGACCTGTCCGCCGTACATCCCCTACGGAGAGGATCAGGTCTCGCATCGCAGCCGCTGCAACGCCGTGGCGCGGCTGGCGTGGGTGGCCAGCGGGGCCCCCACCTCAAGCCGCTTCAATGATGTGGAGCTCTCCGAGGCGATTGTGGAAGCCCAGCAGCAGTTCCTTGCGCCGGACTGCGATCACGTCAGCCTCGGCCCGCAGGCTGCCGTGCAGCGACTGCTTGAATTGAAAGACAACGTGCTGGCGTGGGTGCAGGCTGCCGTCATTGCGAGTCACACGCGGCAGCCCACAAACGAGGACCTTCTCGTGCAGGTGCTGCGTCACTGCCGCGTCCACGACGGCGAGGCGTTACGTGCGATTTACACGGACAGCGTTAGCGAGCGCGAGATGGACGCGCGGCTTCGAAAGACAGCTCTGGGCGAGGTGGTGATTGCGTGCTCGAAGCTGCAAGACAAAGAGGCGCTGGGTCGCGTGTGCGAGACGCTGCTCAGCAAGGATGAGTTTACGCTATTGTCTTCCTGGTTGGACTACCTCTGGACGAGCAGCTTTGAAAGTGCTTGAAAGGGGGGTTTTAAATAAGAGAAGGTCGAGAAACGTACGCGCTGCGTAAGAGAATAAAGAAAGGGTGGGGCTTTGTGCACGCAAATGTTTGTTGTCTCTGTTTTAGTGTGTTAGGGAGACGCTTTGGCGAAGCGACATATTTACAGCACCATGCGTTTTGAACAGCCATTTGTTGAGAACTCTGTGATCGTGCTTGTCAAGCAGACGAGGACGGAGCAAAGTCGGTACCCGCGACTGCTCAGATGCGTCGTTGGACATGACGCGCTGGAAACAGAGCTCAACGAAGAGAGCAAGTTGTCTCATTGAGGTCCAGATTCCGGGAGTGTGTAACAGCAACAACAATGAAGCAATGAATAGGAGCGCTTTCCCCAATGTATCGAGCCGCACTTTGCTGTAGTGCATTCAGCATCGCATACGTTGCGTGAAGGGTGCGGGCAAATTTCGCTTTGTTTCTTTGTGGTGGTTTTCTTATCTTTCCTGACCTTCTGTTTCTCATTTTGTACTTTAACGTGTCTGATGCATAATTACGGAGGTGCCTTGGGGAGCCTAGCCGCCTCAACGTTTCTAAAGCGGCTGGAAAGCACAAAACGACGGAGGAAGAGTACATCCATCGGGCAAAGCGCGTTATCTTCAATCGCCTTGGTGTTTCCTTTTCTTTGCTTGTTTGTGCATCGTTCTGGCTTCGTATCGCTCATCCTTTCTGTATTAGTGGAAAATGGCGGACGTGCGACCTTTCGTCGAGGAGCTGCTGTCTCTAAAGAAGCAACAGGCTACGTCATTGTTTGGTCCGTGGGACGTAGAAGACGAAGGCCGCATCGCCGTCAAACAGGTACGCCCTCTCCTTCTGAGCGTCTTCCCAGAGTCAGCACATGCAGCGCCTTACCTCACGGTGGGCCGAGTGAAGGCTGCCTACGAAAGTGTCACACATCGCCCATGGCACACGCCGCCCTCTGTCGCCACGGTTTCCTACTCGCCGCATCACGCAAGCCATCTGCCCGATCTGATGCACATGGGGCCCACGCTGGATGAGCTGCACCGCGTTATCGACATCTTAGCGTCTTCATCCGAGGAGACTCTCTCCGCTGCCTCTTCACCCATCCAGGAAGACACAACGTCATTCCAACCGCTGTTGACGCACGACCATCCGTTTCCCACAAGTGACTCCTCAACCCGGTCCAGGCCAGCTGCACAAGTGGGTTTTGATGTAGAGAGCAAGGTGGTAAGCGCTGCACCTGTGGCGGCACTAGTCAAGCCGTGCATTCAACTTCTTCAAGGGTCTATCGAGCACATCTACAAAACATTCTGTGCCGCCTGCACGCAGGCAGGGGAGCCGGTGCCTGCTGTGCTTCCCACGGATGCTGCTCATCTGAAGCGTCTTGCGTGGGCCATCGGAGCCCGGCACCTGCAGCTGGGTGAGAGCTACGCGTTGCATCGATTGCTCGCTTCTTTACCACCTGCCGATGAAGTTACGCAGCAGGGAGATGAGGACGCCTTTGCCAGCAGCATTCCACAAGACGCCTTCGTGTCTCTGCTTTGCGCGCTGTAGACCTCTGCCTATTGAGACAGAAGGGGGCCACAGATATTGAAGCACATGTGCTGACTTGGACCACTTTGAAGTCTCGCCGGCGAAAAACAAAAGAGAGGGGGGGTTCTTACCCTTCAGTCACAGACAAAGCTTGCAAAGCAGAGTAGCAATTAGGGAGCCTCAACACATCCACATATTGTGCTCATTGTCGGCTTCGCGGTTCACATCTGCTAGGTGTGGAGCATTTTTGCCGCCATCCCCCTCCCACTCCATACTCCCACCAGCGAGTGAAGAACAATTTCTCTGCCTTTACATGGTTTCTTGATTGTTCTTCTACGCCATGGTCTTCTGTCATTCCTTCTCCCTCGTTTTGGCATAAGCTTCTCCGTACTGACCTTCAGGACGAGCACCCACACGCGTGCCAAGAGCACTTGCGGTAGCTCCACGTGATGCGCTGTACAGGGCGTTCACAAAAACAAAAGATCTAACGAAGGAAAAAGTTCAACACCGTACATCTCCACAGGATAGCGAATATATAGGAAAAGAGCAGCACACCCTTCACGTGATGAAGCCCAAGTCCACTCTCAATTTTTCCCCCCCGGGCGGCCCTCGCCGCCCCTCCGCCTTCTCCGTCGGCTCTGGGTCTGCATCGCGACGATTCGACAGCACTCGCACTGGCATCCGAGGCACAAAACGCAGCTGTGCATCTTCTTTTCTTCTACCAGACAGCCTCGCCGACTGCGCTGTGGGCGACGGAGCACTCGACGAAACAGAAAACTCTCTTTTCTTTATGGAAGAGGAGTTGAGACAAAACGCGGAGCGGCAGGCAAAGCGGCTGCGACAGCTGCAAACGCGCGAAGCCCGTCAGCGTAATTCACTCGTGGTCGAGTCGATGCAGCAGTTTGATAACATTGTATTACTTCACTCGACCTACGCTGCTATCACCGACACGTGCGTTGCCTTGCGCGCTTCGCGCGAAGCTAAGAAACAGCACGACGACCAGCAGTCACAGCAATGGTCTCTGCAGCTTATCGCCGATGCTGTGAAGGATGTCGTGCAACAGGAAAGAGCGTCGCGCCAGGCTGTTCTACACGCGGAAGCAGTGGTGCGGAAGACAACGTCGCAGCTGCAAGTAGCCGAAGCACGCGGCTTAGAATTTCACGAAAGCACCTTTCAGCTCGTGCACGCCGAACAAGTGCGGCGAGCCTTTCAGCTACGCGAGGAGGCCCGTGGGGTTGAAGAGATGAACATCCCACACTTCATCTCGCTTCCCTACATTACGTCAACGGTATCCCCCGAAGCAGGTCGTGGGCTGGATAAGCTCAAAGGCACCAGGTGCTGGCGTGACGTGGACAAGATGGATCTAATGGCTGCGGAGCGGTGCCCTTTCCGGTGTGCGGCCGACTGCCCCTACATGCCACCACGTACTCGGAAGCTAGGGAGGATGTGGGCTGATGCGGAGGAGAATGCTTCGCGGCCGGGCAGAGGCACGACAGCGGCGGATAGCCACCAGCAGCGCAGCATCTCAGAGGTGGGCAAACAACGAGTACGGTACGCCATGGCTAAAGAGCACCTCCGTGATACACCCAACTTCTTGGAATCTCTTCGGGTGCGAATTTGATGCCTGTGAATGGGTATGGGTACGGGTTCCATAAACTTGTTCTTTCTTGGAACTGTTCTTTAGTGTCTTGACTTCCTTTTCGTTCCGCTTTTTTTTTCTGTTCCTCGCATCAGCTGCAGTATCATCAATTACATGTTCCGCTTGGAGGTTTCAATCTACATAAAGACAAACCTATGTATATATATATACACATTCATATATGCAAAATATATGTGCTGCTGCTACGTAGCAGCAAAGGAAAGTTTTGGGGGGTTCATGTTTGTTCTTTGCAGCGGTGAAACCATCGCACGGTGCTGTATATGTACACTAGTTCATTGCTCTGTTCCGTTTCACAACACTAACAGTGTTTTGTTTTGCTTTGTTTGAAGTTGGACAGAACGCTCTCCGCTCGTTCTTTCCACTCTGCAGCACCAATAGAAATGAAAGGAACCCTGTGAAGGGGGACATTACGCGGCGCTTGCTCCTGTCAATGAAGTGTCCCCCCTCCGTTTTCGAACTACAGGCACGCGATTTATATCGCCTTTTTTTTTCTTACAAGTGGCGCGTATTCTGAAGAGCCGCTCTTTCCTTCGCTTTAGCTCAACAAAGGCGGGTATTGAGGCTGAAGTATTCCATGCCTAAACAAGCTCCTTTCTCTCCCCCTCCCCTCCACCAAATCGTGTACGCAAATTTTTTCCCCACACAAGGCAAGCCACAGCCGCAGCAGCGAGCTACCCGTGATAGCGGAAGCACCGCGGGTACCCCACAGCGTCGGGCTTCATACGCTCATGCAGTGTAAGCAATCATGCTCTCTCCGCCTGAACCAGGTGACGGTGAAGACACTGTGCATGCGTTCTTCAAGGAACTGAACCGCTTGCAGGAAGTATCCAGACAGCGTGCCGGGGAATTGCAACGCGTAAAGCAGGCGGAGGAAGCGCTACAGAAACTAATGGAGGCCACTCTTTCAGATATGCAGACAGAACGGCAGGCTACGCTGCAAGTCCAGTTGGAACAGGTCAACGCGGAGATAAGAATCAAAGATTCTCGCTGCCAGGCGAGCAAAAGTAAAGCACTTATGGAAGAAGCGGACCGGCAACTCATTGATACAAGACAACTGTTAGAAATGTATGAAAGGGAAGATACGGTTGCGAGCGGCAATGCAGAACCCCGTGTGCTCACCAATCTTTCTGCCGATCCGCTCAATGCTTCTCTTCGTTGTGTCTCCCAGAGTGCGCGCCTTCGCGAAAAGTATATGAGCCCCATGTTTCAGCTGATAAGTCAATTGCACATGCATTATCAGTGTCTAAATGGTGATACCTCTCCATGGAATCCTGAAGAGGTGCATTCGCCTCCAGGTTTCATTGATTGGCTAAGCACGCTACAATCCGGAATCACCTTTACTGACGACGAACGTGTTGCGTTGCAGTTTGCTAGAAGAGCTGAATGCGAGTGAACAGCAGTTTTTCACCTGATCAATGACTTCCCGTAAGTTGTGCTTTTGCTTGTTTCTCCTGCTTCCCTGCAGGTGCTGCTGATTGTTTTTTTTTTTTTTTGACTGCTTAATGTCTGCTGCGTTGTATTCAACGTCATAAAAGGAGAACCGACTTTCAAAGTGCTCTGCATAGCTTGGTGTGTGGCTACTCTTGACGCTTTCGAATCTCCTTAACATTAAGTGCTGCACAATGGCGATTACTCCGCAACTCCCGCCGCCCCCCTCCTCCTTCCCACCCCCTCTCTGTGTGCTTCGGTTTGCACAACTCACCGCGTACAAGTCTCATTCGTGGCAGAGCGTTCCTTTTCCTCTCCGATACATGCACATCTCTATGTAAGTACACAGATATGCTTGAACTCGTGTGCATAAGCCCAATTTTCCTTTACCAGAAGTCTTGTCTTGCTAGGGAAGGCTCTTCCCTCATCACCCCTGTTGCTCCACTGAGCAGACCGCTGCTTTTTGTGTGTTTATTTGTTTGTTTATTTTCTTCCTTTTGAGAATCACAGAGATCAATTCATCGTTGCACGAGTTTGTTCGCCAGCCTTCCCCACGCGGTGCACCTCCAGTGCTACACATTAATTATGAGTTTGCTGTCTGCCACATGGCCGCGCCTGCGCCAGGCCGAGCTGCTCTCCAGTGGGGCGCTAAGCACAGAAATGCGAAGGCGTATTCACGCCGTGACGCCACATCTGAGCCGTGCGCCGTGCCTCGCGGTAGTCCTCGTGGGTAGCCGCACGGACTCGATGCGCTACGTCAACCAGAAGAGACGTGCCGCTGCCGAATGCGGAATTGAGATGCGCGTGATGAATCTGCCCGACACGATCCGTCAGATTGAGCTTCATAAGGCACTCGCCGCGGTCAACGGCGATGTTTCGGTGGATGGAGTAGTGTTGCAGCTGCCGCTGCCACCGCACCTCCTGGCCAGACCCGCCCTCTTTCACATTCACCCTGGAAAGGACGTGGACGGGCTGCACCCGCTGAACGCGGGAAATCTCTTTCTGCAGGATCAGAGCCCGCTGATCGATGTACTAGCAAGGAACACCCATGTTGGTGCTGATGCTTCGCCTATTTCTGCTGCACCTCCCGCAGGCATGACAGCGTCTGACCGACTCGCATACAGCCTGACGGATGAGGTGATGCTGCTGTCCACGCGCAACGGCGGCTACAACGCGTTGCGCCGTCGCACACACGAAAACAAGTTCTTTGTCCCCTGCACCGCCTCCGCCATACGCAGCATTCTATTCTCGTATTTGGGTCGCACAGATTCACAGTCGCATCTGTTGAGCGCGGTTCATGAAGATGACCTGGCCAGGCCGTACTCGCCCCCATCACTGTCCACGTCTAATCAGACAGCATCGCGCAACGCGGACGCTTCTTCAGAGCAATACGAGAAGCTGAAGGCTGCCCCGAGGCGGCAGCGTGACCTGCACGCGGTGATTGTGAACAAGAGCATGGTGGTGGGTGTTCCAACAGCGGCGCTGCTGCAACGTGCGGGCGGCTTTGTGGTGACGTGCTGCAGCCGCAGCAACTCGATCGAGGCGGTGCGCTGTCTCGCCAAGCAGGCAGATGTTCTCATCACTGCGTATGGTCAGCCCAAGGTGTTTGACGCGTCTTGTGTGAAGGAGGGTGCAGTTATCATCGATGCCGCTATCAACGAGCTGCCACAAACATCCACGACGGCGAAGGGCAGGAGCGACAAGGCCGTGGCGGTAACGGTGCCAAAGAAGAGGACGCTATGCGGTGATGTGGACGTTGCATCCGTCTCCTCTGTCGCTGCAGCGGTAACGATAACACCGGGTGGCGTGGGGCCGCTCACGGTCTCGCACTTAATGATGAACGTTCTGAAAGCGTACAGACTGCGCCACGCAAACCACCTCTACTACAACAACATCTACACTGAATTTCTGAAGATGTACGGTACGTATGACAAGGTGCGGAATTATGCTCCTTGCGCGGCGTTGATGGCTCGCCCATCGTCAACAGCGATGCCGGCAGATGCCGTCCGACATGCTACTCAGCCGGCATTGTCTACTGAAAAAGAGAAAATGTGTCGTTCATTTATTGAAGAAGGCCACGACTCGTACGAGGCGAACAGCGGCATGGACGATGAGGACGCAGACAACGAGAGCTACGAGGTTTGACTTGAACTACCAGAGAGCGAGAGAGTCTGAGGAAGTGTACACGACTTTGAGGTGGGCCGAGTGCGCGTGAGGCCTCTGCTCTCCCTGAAGCGCAGCAACGAGGCGTGCCGCTTTCCAAAAGATTCTTTTTTCCACAAGCTACAAGAAAAATGAAATTATTTCTAAACTCCAATGCGAAGCAGTGAGTCAGCGCCATGTGCCCTCGTCGTGTATTGTTTGAAGACCCAGGACAGCTACCCGGTCGTGACTCCAATTATTCATTACAGCTTCCCACGGTTGTACCGATCTACGGCGTATACGCATCGTAGACTCACAGTTCGTCAGTCCCGGCCCCTTTTCAGCTTCACTGTCCACCAGGTGCTGTTTAGCTAAATAAAGGAGACGCCTTGAACCCTCTTTAGTACCTTCTATCCCTTCCCCTGCTATCCTCTCTTCTGCCCTCCTTTTTTCTATCTTCAACTATCTTAGCAGAATGATTACTTTGTGTTTTTCTTCGAAGTCTTGTCATATCAGGCATTCATCCATAAAGATTAGCCCGCCGTGCACGCGCGCACACACTCGGGTGTGAGTAGGAGTGGAGGTGCGTAGAACGACGGAAAAAGTACACACAAAGAAAAGGAGAGCTCGATCAAGCATCACTATGTAGTGAACGAAAATCTGTCCTTCTTGTTCTCCCTCTTTCTCAATAGCTGAGTGCTCGTGTCACTGTACTAGCTCTGTAACTCTTTTTTTTTTTTTCTTACTTTTGTTTTTGGCTTGAAATGCGATTTTGCTTGTGCTTACTTAAAGCCTCTCCACTAACTACAGCACATCACTATACACACCTCTTGGTTTTTCTCTTCTCTTGCTTCCTCTGTATCTTTGCAGTGCAGGTGTGTGTGGGTCGACGACTTGTGTTGACTTCATTCCCCGCACTTCAAAGACGTGGTTTTTAGAAGTCGAAATACGTAAGTAGAAACTCGCCTTCTGTTGTGTTTGTGTGTGATTTTCAAGTACAGAGGAATTATATAATCCTACAGAAGAGAGACCCAGACACGAGCGAGACGGATACTTCTTCTTTTTTATTATTCGTCTTTAAGCAGTAAAAAGGCAAACAAAAAAAGTACTTATGTAAAGATTTCTCTTCTATTCTTGTTTATTTGTATTTGCTCATTTCGCAGCTTTTCTTCACTCTTGTATGAACACAGATTCCCGTGTCAATCGGATCTCCTTGCTTCAATTACCCATCTTCGAACTGTCAGGGCACACATCATTAGCTTCATGTTTGTGTTTTCTTTCTTGTTGTTCTTATCCCCCTTTCTTCTTCATAATTGTGCCCTACGTTTTTCGTATTCAGTATTTCTTTGTTGTTGTTTGCTTTTCTTGCACCTCCCCCCCCCCTCTTACTCCACTAAACGAGTTCACTGTGGTAGCATCTCCTTTTTTGCGTTGTGAGGATAGCATTTAGCACGCTTCGAGTTTTGAAAGCCACCGTTCTTCGTAAGACACGGGCCTGCCTCTATAGGAAGCACTTCCTCTCTCACATCTTTCGTTGAGAGCGCGCTTGGGTGTTTTCTCTGCTGAGCCTGCGCTCACTTTTTATTGGAAGAAATTGATGGGTGGTCGGAAAGCATACTATCCCTTTCTGTTATTTGTTTGTTTGTTTCGGAGGCCTCCAATGCGATCGCAAGGGCAGCTTTGCTAGAATACTTAGCCAATCTCCACGTTCGTCATCGAATCCACAACAACACGCGTGAGTCACTGCTGTTTTTTTGCTTTTTGCACCCATCTACTCAGCTTTCTACGCAGCTGGCGGCTATCCTCTTTTTCTTTTTCTTCGCAAGTTTGGGTATTGCACGGTGCAAAGGTCGTTATAAAGGCAAACCTTTCTGTGAAACCTTCGTGGACTTTTGTTTGTTTGTTTGTTTTTTTTGTTTCGACTCGTTCTCGTCGCTGGCCAACAGGACTTCGTTTTACACTTTTTCACACTTATTGTCGTTCACAGCGGCAGCTTTCGTCCCAATCCTCTCCTTCCACTTGATTTGTTTTCCATTACTTCCTTCAAGCTGTCTTTAAAAGCTGTTTTTTGCCTTTTTTTTTTCTTAGCGCACCTTTGAATCTTCTCGACTTCAAAAAAAGAGCCGTTGTGCCACGCTCTTCTCTGCTTGCTTTGGAGATTATCGGTTGCTTGCCGTGTTGCACTGCCTTACTCCCTGCAACGGCAAGCGCTTCTTATCTTGATCAAATTACCAAGAACAGAAAGAGGCTGGTGAAGGAAGAGTAAGGTGCTCAGGGAGCGAAAAATATACGAAGTTTGCTGTTTTTGTTATCAGTCACCCCATCTCTTCTGTTTTATCTTACACTTCGCTTGATTGCGCATCTGTGCTGAACCCTGAAGAATACTTCTCGGTTTCTGCAGGGACGCATTCTTTTTTCCCTTTTGTGTGTGTGTGGGGGGGGGTTATAGGTGGAAATCAGCAGGGCGTTCAAGAAGACATCTGCACGAGATATCTTGTTATGGACCTTAATTTCTTTTATCTTGGTGCTTGCCCCTCTAGGGGGAAAAAAGTGGATCATTGCCTTTCTATTTGTTTCTGTTTTCATCCTTCCGTGGTTGTTGATTCTATTTTCTAGCAGCTTTCTGTGAATCGCCAGAAAGTGAATTCGCACTTGTATTTCGTAGTCTTTTGAGCGTTTTTGAGTGTGTGTGTCGTCTGCCGCATTCTGCATTCTGATTCAGCGCTCTCTTTTCCTCTGTTCTGTACGGCATTCTCCAACCGTTTCAGATGGGATAAAGAAGAAAATTAATCGTGCGTCGATTACCTTACGTTTTTGTTGTTTACGTTTTACCTTTGGTTTCTCACAGACACACTTTTTGTGCATACTACTTTCTATTTTGATTTCTTCCGCTGTTCTCTTCGCCGTGAAAGCATCCCGTGTCCGCGTGCATGAGCGTGTGTTGCTGTACCACTGAAGTCGCTTCCCTTATTGACCTTCTTTTTTAAACTTTTTTGTGGGTGTGAGCGCTAAAGGTTTCCTGTTGCCGTCGCAGCTGCTGTCGGCATCGCTCTTATCCCGCCTGGTGATCTGGCTAGCAGGTGTAAAGCAGACAGAGGAATTGGAGCGAAAGTGAGGCGATAGAAGCGGGCATTCTGCACTTTGACAGCCGTGCGCGGCGTTGTCTGGGTGCGAAAGTGAAAAAAAAAAAGAAAGTACAACAGAAACTGGGTCTGTCCATTCCCTAGGAGAACCACCCCTTTTTCTTTTTTTTCACTCGCCACTCTCCGGCTTGCTGCATTGCCACGGTCGAAGAGGAATTTTCCACTTCACGTAAGAGTGATCGCCCCGAACACGAAAAACAGGAAAAAGAAAAAGAAAAAAAAGGCAGAGTAGAAAATAACTTCAGAATCTTTCAGTGTTATTTTTTTTTTCATTTTCTACCGTTGACGTTTTTTTTTTTTTTCGCCGCTGTCGTTGTCCTCGTTATAATCTTGCTAACTAAATTACATCAGCACCACCTAATTCTTGGTGCTTTTATGCCGATCTTGTCTTGGCCTTCGCGGTTGTCTAGCTCCCGATAGAGAACTCATTGTATAATTTGGTTTCGAAACGTTGTGGGTGCCTGAAGCAGTTGCGAAGCAAAACTTTGCCTCTTGTGTTCAGTGCAAATCGCGGTGTGGATCAGCCAGAAGCAGTTTCTTCGCCTTTTTCACGAAAGGCTGTGCGGTAGCGTTGCACAGCCGCTCTCTCCCCACGCCCTCTGTCCTTGGTTGGTGTGCCCACCGACGCCTCCGCTGCCACCACTTTCACGGCGAACTCTAGCGCTTCTCACGCAGCGAAGATGCAACTCTGCGCTGCCGGTGCGGAAAGTGGGCTTGCAGGCACGCATGCAAAGGAGCACAGCACGCAGAATATGACGGTGAAAACACAAGCCATAACCACTGCACAGCAAAAGCAAATGCTACAGCATCGACTGCTACCATCTGCCACCGCTCACACTATTGAGCTACGAAGGCCTCTTGTAAAGCACGGCGGTGACGCGCTATCCCTCTCTCCTCTTGCCTGTGGTACTTCGCACCTGTGCTGTGGGCCGCCACCGCTACTGCCCAGCAAAGAGGCGCAGCGCGCCACGTCAGTTGCTAACTTTTTGGAGGACGACCTCCCGCCTATGGATGAAGAATCACCTGTGATGTCGTCTATCTTGTCGCCAGAGGATAAGGAGCTGCCAGCGCGGTGTGAGCACCGCACTCAGGTGTCGTCGGGCTTGGTCTACTCATCGCCCCTATCCCAGGCAATGGAGGCCGGTGCAGAGGCCCCCAGTTCCCCTGCCGTCACCGTGCCAGTCTGTCTGACGGCGTGCTCGACAACAACCACCACTGTCCTCCCTCCGTACCGCAGCCACTACTGTGGCACTCAGCTGCCAAACTGCGCGGTTTACGTTGGCGCCGAGAACGCGTTCTGCTATCGCCCTGCGGAGAAGCGCGACTTGCATGGAGCCACCCACGAGCGTGGGCTCTCCTCCTCTGATTTCCTGACTACACATCCGGAGAGTGCTGCACCGCTACGAGCACCACACTCGCCGAATTTAGGTTCCTCTCTGCACTGCCAGCATCGCTACACGTGGCCGCATGGCTCGCACAACTTCGACTCATCTGGGTCCAACGTGCCGCTCTCAGCTTTCACCACACCAGTCACGCCCATCCCTGCAGCAGCCATCCGGGCTGCAACCCGCTCCAGCGAAGACAACGCCGCGGCAATGCTTCCTCTGCGTAATGGAACGAGTCCGCGCAGTCTCTCTGAGAACGGCACCGCCGCCACCACCACCACTGCAGGTGGGCAGCAAACCGGCAGCGCCCTTCCTCGCATCATCTCGCTGGAAACAATAGCCACTCAGAGCTCCTCCCGCTCGCGTCCGGTCCCCGTTTCTGCAGCCACCGGCCTCCAGGTAGCGGGAGCATCTACAGCCGGCTCGACCACCGCCTCCACCACGATAACCAGCGTCACCTACACCCGAAAGAACGTCAGTCTCGGTGCGCTGGACTTCTACGGCAACCCTGTCACGTCCCTCTCCACGCTCTTGGCGCAGATGTCAGTCCGCTCCGGTGACCGAGATGAGCTGGAGCAACTAGATCTCCGTCACCACACCCAACAGCACCAGCAACCGCATCAGCACCAACAAAAGAATACGCTATCCATGCAGAACTTAAAAGCGCACACCCAGCAGGTAGGGGAGATGGGCCCGGAAGACAAGATTAAGCGTCTCCGAGTGCGGCCGGAAACGGCGGCCCCCATTGCGTCGGCCCTGCGTCGCTATCGTGCCTCGTGTCCGGCGTCGTGCCTTACGACAAGTTGCGCCACACCAGCAACCGCCGCCGCCGCCGGCAGCTGCGCTACCAACACCAGCACCAAATCGCAGGTGGGCTGCTTGAAAGACGTCCTACAGGAGTGCAATTTCCTGTGTATCAACGATGTCATCAACGCGATCGCCGAGACGCAGGCACACGAACTGCAAGAAGCCCAGCAGCAGCTGGTGGGCGGTGCGTGCACGGCAAAAACAGCTACCGTTTCTGCTGCAGAGACTTCCACCACTACCGCGGTGACGTGCGGGGAGTCGATCACTGGTGCAGCGACTGAACTCGGTGCCCCACCGCTCCCCTCACTGCAGCGCACCGCAAGCCCCTTGACAAGTGCCTGGTCCGAAGAGGGCGGCAGCCCTCTCACGCGTGGCACCGGCGGCCCCAGCTTTACCACCGCAGCAGCCACAAGCGGGCTGCCCGCCTCAACTGACGTGATCGACGCGCAGCACGCCCTAAACCTCGCCGCGGCAATCACGGAGGTCTCGCTGAACCTCGAGCGCGGGTGCGACGTTTCCTCCAGTGCGTCGAACTTGGTAGCGACGGGAGCCAGCGCGCGGCGCTCGCACGTTCTCCGCACGATCAGCGGACGCAGCGCGGCTTGCTCCATGGGCGCCGGCACCACGCGATCTGTGTCGAGTAGTTCGCCACCAAATTTAACCAACGAAGTACCCGTTGCCGTCTCGCACACGTCTACTGTTGTTTCACCGGTGCTGCAGAGGCCCACCACCCCCTACAGCTTCCGTGTGTCGCCGTCGCCGGTAGGAATGACGCCGCCCTACACGGCCCTTCTCACAGCCTTTACAGATGATCCGCTGGAGCGCAAGGTGTGGCGCTGTTCCTCGAGCGATGTGGTGACGGAGGCAAACCAGTTCTCTACGTCGGCGTACAGCGAGTGGAGTCCGACGATGGTGTCGCAGACCATTCAGAGTAGCGAGGTCGTGTCGCCGGTGCTCGCCTCCACTGTGAAGAGAGCTTATTACGATCCTTCCGGAGCTTCAGAGACAGTCGCCGGCGAGAGGCGCGCCGTTGGAAAGACTCGCGGGGGTGGCTCGCGATGGCTTGTCCTCGCAGGCTGCTACGCTCCTAACTGGCACGGCCTGGTCGCCGCGAATGAGGAGTCCACCACGCAGGCCGGTAGTGCGACCCCGCAACAGGTTGGGGCGAGCACGTACAGTGAGACTTCATTTACTTCACCCGTGAAGATAATGCCGCCTCGCAAAGAGGGCGACGATTGCCTTTCCAAAAGCTTCATCGGCGATGCAAGAGAGTTGGGCAGTGGTGCGGTTAAAATGCATGTGTTGAGTCGCACAGCCTGTGCCTTATTTGATGATGAGCTGTCGACCGTGCGGGAGCTGAGGAAGTGGGCTAAGTGCGTGGCGCAGCAGGAGGCGCTGCAGCCTTCAACAAACACCGAAGTGACGACGTAGACAAGGAAGGCCTGTCAAACTTAAGTTGCTAGTGGAGAACCTCAACGGCGTCTTTTATGTATGCCTTAATTGTCTAATCGCGTCTGCGGTGGCCCTGAGACGTTTTATACACCCAATTCGAGTTTCTCTTCTTTGTCGCTGCTGAGTGTCGGCTTCCCGCTTTTCAGAGTCACGCAATTCTTCCTGTGGGCGACGGTGGAATTTAAGAAAAAGTGGATCTCTATCTCCTGTAAAGGCATTAGTTACACAGTGCTCCTTGAGTGGGGTGAGCGCTGAAGGTACACAAAAAGAAACAAAGGGAGAAACAAATGGAAGAGACACACGAAGGAGAAATGCTGCTGACCAAGCTGAAAAATCTCTGTTTACGCTGTTGAAGGTAATCCTTGATAGCGGGAACGCTGGTTGTCAACATAACTTCTTCATCACTGGCGATTCAACGGTAAACGCATATTATCTTATGCCTACTGCAGTTTTTGGTGCTTTAGCAGAGTCTCAAAAACTGTGTTTTAGCTATGGTTCGCATTTCTTGCCTGTGTGCTCTCTTGATTGCCAGAGTGACTACGTCAGTTTCTCTCTCTTACGAGTGCATGCATTGCTGACACTGTCAATGTATTATTATTTCTTTTTAGAATTATGGTAATATTTTGCCGTCTTGTGTGCGCTTGTCTCACGATGTGAACCGAGACAGCGTGGACACTCCTTTTCCTTTTTGCTTTCTCTTTTGCGCTCTTCTCGAGTGGGCAGCAGATTCTTCTTCTTTACCTCTCCTCGTCTTCGTGCAGCAGCCCAACGTCACTCTTTCTCCGTTTCCGTGCTTGTTCGCTTGCTTTCTCTTTTTTGTTTGTTTGTTCTTGTTTTATTTTTCATTGCCAATGGCAATTGTGTGTTGATGTCGTTTTCTTCCTTACTTTCTTTCGTTTTTCGTTAATTCTCCCAACATCCCCCTCGGCCATTACTTTGTCACATACTTGTCAACTAGTAGTAGTACGAGTTATACATAATTTTTTTATTTTAGCTCTGTCTCCTTTCATCGGCCTTTTTCCGTCTTCCCTTGGAAGTGCTTGTCTCTTTTTTATGTGATGTGTCGCGTTGCATTTGAGCAAATGAATGGTGTTTTGCGATGAAGTACTGAAGGGTCACAGCGTCGAGAAGGAAGGTCTCCAATTCGATAATTCGAAGATGCCATCAGCAAACAAGGTGTTTAGCTCAATGACGCAATGCGGTTGCTGATTCGGCATTCTTACCTTCTTCTCATGAACTTCTGGTGATCTTCAACCAAATAAATGGAGCTGCAATTTATTTTTCCTTGGTGTTCCATCAAGAACAGTTGATCCTAAGACCGAGGAAGATCTGAAAAACGACATTCTTTTTTTAATGTATTTTGCCGTTGTTTAAAGAGTGGAGGGTTATATCTGTGGTTCTAGTTCTGAGTGTGTGCCGATGTTTGGAAGCAAAGCTCCCTTTCCTTTCTCGGTTTTCCCCTTCGTTCTCTCAGTCATTTTAGTTGGTTTGCGTTCTTCTAGCTGTACACACACATTCTGTGCGTTCTCTTAACGCGTGTGTCTCGTAATCTCGAAGGGAGGGTAGAGGCGAAGGACTCCAAGTTTAAATTGTGTTTATGCCACCGTCGAGAAGGTCGCTTTTCCATAATCCAACCGTCATCATAGTGCATTTTAGTAGCTTGAGCATTGGCTTCTGTCTCAAGGAACAATCGCTGCTCATTTCGTTCGTGTGCTGTTCTTCAACTTTGTTTTGTACACCGAGGTCAGTCGTCCTAACGACAGCGTCTTCTATGCCCCGTGCACCTCCACT
Source organism: Leptomonas seymouri (assembly GCA_001299535.1). NCBI lineage: Eukaryota > Euglenozoa > Kinetoplastea > Trypanosomatida > Trypanosomatidae > Leptomonas > Leptomonas seymouri. The sequence goes on from LJSK01000170.1 coordinate 29,250, forward strand.
ACCTCCTGTGCTTCGCTCACTCTTCTTCGCACTTTTTGCTCACAGCAAACAGGTGCGCCTGTGCCTCCATACGCGGTGGGATTCGTCTATTTGCGAACACATTTCGGGGTTCACCAAGTTTTCTTTCTTCAGTTTCTATGCCCAAACTGCACAGCGGAAACCTAAGCGCAGTCACCTTCATATCGATAACTTTTTTTTTTTCTAAGGAGACACCAACATGGACGGCGAGAAGGTGAGCTCCATCAACCAGCTGCGGACACGCTTCCCGGCGCTGTCCTTCTCAGAAGCCCGCGCGCTGCTAGAGAAGCACAACTGGAATGTCATCATTGCTGGCGCAGAGGCTGAGCAAATCGAGAAGAAGCGCACTGCCAGTGGTGGAGAGACCTACTTTGTGGGCGGTGGCGACAAGGGCAGCGGGCAGCAGGTAATGGCGCCTTCGGGCGAGGGCAACAACAGCAAAGGATCTCGCCCGAGCGCAGAGGGCGAAAGCGCGGTTCACTCCCTCATTGACAACATTTTCCAAAAAGCGAAGGAGGAGGGGGGGAGCGGAGATGAGCCACGGGCGTTCTACGGTCGTGGGCAGCGCCTTGGCTACACTGCCAATCCAAGCCCGTACATCGCCTCCACCCTACGCGCAGAGAAGACGGTGAGTGTGACGGTTTACCGCAACGGTTTCCAGGTGGACGATGCCGCGTTTATTCCGCTAGAGAGCGATGAGGGCCGTCAGTTTTTAGAAGCGATGGATAAAGGCTTCGTGCCGGCGCCGTTGGCCGCGAAATACCCCAACACGGATCTTATTGTGAATCTGCGAGACTGTCTGCAGGTGGACTACACACCGCCCGCCTACACTGCCTTTCAGGGGCAAGGGCACCGTCTTGCCACATCAGCAAGCGCATGCGCAGATCCAGGCAGTCAAAGCAGTAACACCAGTGCAGACACGAGTTACGATGCTTCCCGTACATTCGAATTTCATGCCGACGAAGAGAAGTCTTTTGTGGTGCTGCTGAATACCCGCGGCGAGAGAAAGCAATTTGAGGTGAACCCGGCCCGACACACTGTGGAGGATGTGTACCACCTCGCGCACACCTACCAGCCGGAAGTAGCACGGTTTATTCTGGTGGAGCGAGGCATGCCACCGCGTCGTCTCGAGGCCGCGATGCGGCCGCTGACAATTGCGGCCGCCAAGCTCGCTCGTGCTGTGCTTGCGATTCAGCAACTGTAAATGCCAGAACAGAGAAAACGGCAGTCTCTGCTGCAGACGCTCGTGGCAGCTGCCCTCGCCGTTGTTTCAATCTTTTTTGTTTTTGTTGTTGTTTCTATAGGATGCCCCGTTGAGAAATGTGGCGTTTTTGTGCGCGAAGGTGATTGCACTGTAGTGTTCTCCCCTCAACGCGTTGCTTCGCAGCACTCGTGGCGCACTTCAGCCTGCAGTGTTGGCTCCTGTCTTGAAGCGTGTTACGGAAGTTGTTATGTTCGCTTTTCTTTGGTTGTAGGTAACAGGCCCCGACTGTCCCACAAAAAATATATGTGCGATCACTGGACGCGTTCTCCTTGAAGCCAACATTTTCCAGTGAAAGTCACGAGTGTCTGCTGTGACGGCCAGCGCTGCCATTCTCACTAAAATTTTATTCTATTTCCTCCAATTGTGTCTCTTTGGAGTCTTGTATGTCCCCCTCCCCTCCCCACACACGCACACACACACACACACGCATCTCTTCTCCTTCCATATCCTGGCCAAATGCCTCCACCTGTTTCTCTTTACGAAGCGGTTATCAGACAGCACAAAACTACACTAGCGGAACTCTCTTAACATCCTTTGGCAGTGCGACAGTGGCGCTTAGCCTTCACATCATAGTAGCAGACACTTCGCTTCAGAACAGCGTGCTGTATTTTGTTTTTCTTTTGATCTTCAGCATCTGTAAAGGACTAGTAACAACAAGGATGAGGCGCTCACCGCCATGTCTGCGCGCAACCACGCTTTCGAGTCACTATGCGCCAAGCAACTGGGCGGCGTTGCGCGCAGCGGTCAGCGCTGCTTCCAAGGAGGCGGTGAAAGATCTTCTCATGCCGTCGCCCATCCCGACGCGTCACTTCCAGCGCAGCCTGCCCAAGCTGCCGCTGCCTTCGCTGAATGACACGCTTCAGCGCTACCTGGTGGCCGTACAGCCCCTCTGCACGCCACGTCAGCAGGAGGAAACCGCCAGGGTTGTGAAGGTCTTTAAGGAGAAAGAAGGCCCCCACCTTCAGGAGGAGCTGCGCCGCACGGCCAAGGCTAACCTCCACACCTCTTTCATTTCCTCGGACCTTTTTGAAAGACGGCTGAAAGAGCGCCACCCTCTGCCGCTGCACTCCCACAGGACATGGCTCGTGCGACCGGACGGCGAAAAGGCTGACATGCTTGTCCGCAGCACCTACTGGCTCTGGGCATCGGTGCACTTTTACAAGCTGTACCTTGACAACAAGCTCGCGCCTGAGGTGCGCTACGCGTCCGGCTGTGGCAAACGTCGGGAGGAATCGTCGGAGTCCTTTTGGAGAAAGGACTTGCTTGATCGCACCGCTGCCTTACTGCCCGACCTCTTCAGCACGCCGTTTGTTCACTGCTTCTCAGGCGGTAGAGTGGTGCCACTGGACATGTCGCAGTTCGACTGTCTCTTCAACTGCTCTCGCAGGCCTGGGGTGTTGCAAGACGAGATCACCCCCGTCGGATTCGTGCCGCAGGTGACGGTGCAGTACCGTGGGCATCAGTTTGTCATAACCGTGGCCGACGCAGACTGCGTGCCACTGTCCGTCGATCAACTCTACGCCCAGCTTCGGGACATCGTCAGCACACAAGTGGCACCTCCACGCACCGACGTGGGCGTTTTTACCGCGCTGCCGCGATCGGAGTGGAATGGAGTGCGCACGATGCTGCTGCGCAACGCCACGAACAGCAAGAACATGGAGGCGGTCGAGGAGAGCATGTTCGTCTTGAACCTGGACGAGGAGGCGGAGGACTACACCGTCGACCCGCTGTGCGCCGTTGGGGTGCTGTCCAAGACGCCGTCGTTACGTTCGACCAATCGGTGGTGGGACAAGAGTCTTTCGGTCACTGTCAACAGCCGCGGCGCTGTGGCCGTCTCGGCAGAGGCGAGTTGGGGAGATGAGGTGGCGGTGCGCCGTTATATAGACGATGTTTATGCTCTCAGCCACGCCGCGCACAGCGACCTGCTGAAGCGCACTGCTCCCTCCACCTACCCCCTACGGCAGCTGCACTGGCATCTTGCTGCCGATCTGCACGACGTCGCCCAGCGTGCGCGGAGCACTGCGGAGAGTGCGAAGCAACAGTTGGATGTGGCGGCGGGTGTACTAGACGTCCCTGCGTTGCCCTCTTCCTCAGTGAACTCCACATTGCAGTTAGCGGCGCAGCTGGCGTGGTGGCGCCTCCAGCACCGCCCCACCAGTTGCTTTCAGACGCTGGACTTGCAGCGCTACCGCCGTGGCCGCACAGAACAGATTTGCTTGACGACGTCAGCAAGTGCTGCTTTCATGCTTTCCATTCTGGGCAAGGACACCGCAGCGCAGAAGTCCGCATGTCTGGCAGCGTTGCAAGCTTACGAAGCGTCGAAGCGGAATGTTGAGAAGGGCCAGGGCATTCAGTGCCATCTTCTCGCCCTGCGCATGACGGCTGAGCGCTTACTGGGCCGGGTGCCGGAGCTGTACCGTGACCCGGCATACGCCTTGCTTTTGCAGGGAGGTGTGTGCATCGATATGATGGAGTCTGAAGCGGCGTATGGGCGTGGGTTTACAGTGAACCCGTTCGGTTATCACCTCAGCTGCAGTCGGTCGGGCGATAGCGTGTTGTATCAGGTATCGAGCCTTCCAAGCCCTACCTGCGCCGTGCCCACCAGCACGAGCTTTGCCGAGGCGTTCAGAGAGGCGTGCCGTGAAGTAGACGCGCTCCAGAGGGCCATCTAAAAAAGAAAGATTGAGAAGGTGTTCTGTTTCCCCAATGTTACGGCGCGCGGTCGTCGCTCTGGGCGAGTTCAACCGCTCCGTCGTTATCGCCTTTTTTTTTTTCGTTAGTTACCTTTTTTGGTGTGCATTCTTTCCCATCCTCACCGCCGCTGCTCCTAAAGACCCCCTTAAAGAAGACGATGTCTGACTTTCTTTTCGGAATGGTGTTTTATTTTGTTGTTGTCCTGGGCGTCAGTTGCCCCCGCCCCCCTGTTCTCATCTTCCTCTGGGGACCTTGCGGAAAGAGATGGAGTCTGCCCACCAGTTCTCTACAGCCCTGGACCTGTCAGACGAAGTAAGAGGCACCCTTTTTTCTGTTGTCGTGATTTCTTTGCACTCCTTCCTTTGCTCTTTTGTTCCCTTTTCTCGCCTGAGAATGTAACACTAGTTACCGAAAAGACATAACAGAGAAGTAGGATAACATCTGCGTATTGACTTAAAGGCCCCCCACCCCATCTCTCCACCCTCCTTTGTGCCTGCCATCGACCCCAGCAGTGTTTCTATTGCTACACCGCCGTCGCTCAATAACTCACTGCGTCCAAACACAAGGGATTATTTCGCACACCAAAAAAAAAGAGAATAAAGAGCACCCATCTTTTCAGTATGGCTCCCAAGCGCAAGGCTGCTGCGAAGTCCGCCACGTCTGCGGAGGACACCGAAGCCCACGGCAACGAGGAGATGACAAAGAACGAGACGCCCACGGTAGCGGAGCCTGCCTCCCAGGCAACTCCTGAAGAGTCCAGCAACGCCGCTGCTGCCCCGGGAATGCCGGCTGCTGCGGAGGTGGTGGCGGAAGCCCCCTACACGCCCATCCCGGTCAGCGGCTCTACCACGGAGATCTACAGTCAGCTGCAGTCTATCCTGTCGGCGGACAGCAGCAAGGTGAACTACTATCTGCCACAACTCCTCGAGCTGGTACAGTCATCCGAGTCGATAGAGACGCCTCTCTTGCTGCGGGTGCGTTTCGTCGAGTTTGTGGGTCACCACGTCTCGCAGGTGCGCGACAACAATGCGCTGCGCAAGGTGGTCACCTCACTTGTGAAGATCGTCGGCGGTGAGGACAACACGCCGCAGCTGCTGACGGCCGCTGTGCAGGCCTTCGCCGGCCTGGGCCCCGTGTCGGTGGTGGATAAGAACTGGGAATACCTTGCGCGTGAAGGTGCGGATGTGCTAATGCAGGTCATGATCGACCGCGAGGCATTCCCAGAGAGCGTGCGGCAGGCCGCGGCAAAGTCGCTCGACTCCCTCACAAACAGCGCCTTTCGATCAGTCCTCGCCAAGCTGCTGCACTGGCTAAGCCTGGATCGCGAGGACGACGAGGAGGAACAAATCCAGAAGGAGCGCCACATGGCCCTCACCCGTCTCTCGCGTATGGTGATGGCACCCTCGATGCAGCGCAAGCACTGGAACGAGGAGATGGAGAAATACGCTGAGCCACTGCTGCAGCGCGTCCTTGGCACCGTGAACGTGCGCGAGTTTGCGCAGCTTGTCCGCATCTGCACCAGCCTGCCGATGAACAAAAGCAAGGGCAACCTCCCGCTTCTCGAGTGGTACGTCAGCACGCGCAAGCTCAACGACGAGCGCAACATCGAGGCGGTGGCCATCATCGGCCGCCACATCGGCAGCACTATCGAGTACGACCTCACCCCAGCGCTCGAGGCCGGCGGCATCCTCAGCAAGGACGTGAACGGCGCCATTGACAGCAGTGTGAACGTGGCCAAGGTTATTCTTCTCGCCTGCCGCACAGCCACCCCGGAGGCGGCCGAGAAGCTCTACCCCTTTGTGTACAGTCAGGTAGCGGCGATGATGGCCGACGTACGCGCCACGCTGACCTCCTTCAATCTGGTTACGATGGAGGCGCTACTCTTTGCCGCCGTCGCTATCGCCCGCAAGAAGTCCGCCGAGGTGGTGCAGAAGCTGAACAATGATACCTTTAACGCAAGCGCCGTGGCTGCGGCACAGGCCGTCGCCGCCCTTCACAAGGAGGTGGTTTTTGCTGCGAAGAAGGCGGCACAGAACAAGGAGGCCACTGCGATGCATGCGGACGTGGCGGCGAGCTTGCTGAACATTAAGACGATTCTGGAGGCCTTAGCGGCGAAGCGCCTTCCGCTTGTCGAGATGCACGAGAGCTGGGCGGGTGGTTCCAACCCGATGCCGGCGGTGAAGCGCGGTCGCGAGGAGCCGCGCAGTGCCATGCCGCCCCCGCCAGGATCGCAGGCTGCCGAGAGTGCCTCAAAGAAGCGCAATCACAACTCGCAGCAGCCCGACCACAAGCGCCAGCGCAGCGACCGCGGGGTCCGGGACCATGGACACAACATTAACAATAACAGTAACCGCAGCCACAGCCGCAATGACCGTGGCCCGCGCCACAATCAGCGCCGTTAGGGTTACTACTGTTCTCCAGGAGGGGAAGTGCATGAAAGCAGCGATTCAAGTGTAAAAGCAGGCGGTACGAGGGTGAGGGCGAAGAGGCGGTGTGACTTCTGCAGACGCTCATGAGACTCTGGGCTCTTCTCGAACACGGTTTTTACTTGGCGCCGTTCTTGCACTCCCTTGCTTCCCCCCCCCCCCCCC
>LJSK01000170.1:35870-46772 GCA_001299535.1 Leptomonas seymouri
CCCCCCCCCCCACCAAGCACGTACACATTTTTACGCCGCACATAGAGTTGTATGGAACCCAAAAGTCGCCCCATCCCTTTTTTTGCTTTCATTTTCGGTTTCCTTTCTCCTCATGGGAAGCAGGAGATGTACGAGGAAGCGAGTGGGCATATTTTGCTGTTGGTGGTAGCTTAAGTTCTGAGGCGACGGCGAATGTCTCGTTAGATGAAGGTAAGCGTTGGTGTGTGTGTGTGTGTGTGTGTATGAAGCGGGTGTTGTTGTTTTTCCGTTATTGTTGTGATTAAGCTTCTCTTGTTTTTTTTTTCTTGTTTACGTTATTCTCAAGCTTTGACCCCGTAAAGCTTGTGGTGGTACGGGATAAATAATGAAACTGGCTTCGTTCATAACGCCTATTCCAGAGACTAAGCGGGTATCATTGCCTCGCTGTGCTACGATAGCAATATAGTGGGTGTAGTAACGACGCAAGAGCCGCTGTTGCGAGTTTCTCTAAAGACGATCCTCACTGCAGGCATCCTGGATAGCTTGTGTTGCCGGCGTTCTCAGCGACTGTTGGCTCATCGAATGTTCAGGCCAGGCAACTAAAGCGAAGGAAATTGAAGGGAAAAGTTCGCCTTTTGTAGTTATTACAACTGCGTTGAGTAAGCGCATCTCTCGTGCCAAAGGAGGCGCTCGGCGCTGCTTTGCACACAGGCACCTGCCCCATCGATTAATACCGAATGCTTTATTGATTTCCTTCGCTGTTCCTCCGATATCCCTCTCTCCCGCGTGTCCTGTGTTCTTTTATGCAAATCCCTCAATGGCTTTACAGGTGAGCCGGCAGCGCCTCCTTTTTCGCTTGCTGTCTTTCTTTTCTTTCTTTGATTTGTAGCTCTGAGACTACCTTGGTCGCGGTGAGCTATACGAACAACCATCGCGTTATAAACTGAGAGGAAGTTCAGTCAGAAAGTCTCTTTGTTGGTCACCAATTTCTTGTATGTGATGCTATTCAGCTCATAAAGCGAAATGAAGTTTGGATGTCTCCACTTAATTTCATCATGCATCGCACCTTGATTCATTTTTAAAGTGCATCACAGTCCCAAGTTACCGAGAGCTGCAAAACGCTTGTTTTCGCCACTTTCATTCAGCAGAGAACGTATTTTGTGAGTTGGTATTTTCAGGAGGAGGCGAAGCGGTGCTTCACAGTGTTTTTTTTTTGTTTTTTTGTCAATCCAGTTATTTCGGTTTTCTCTTTACACAATTCACCGAAAGCAAGAAGCGGCTTCCACTTTTTTGCTTCGGGGGACTTATCGCCGCTGTTGTGGTCCCCCATTTTTCTTTGCTGCTGTCACCACTGCACGGTGGCAAAAGCAGTCGCCGCTACCGCTCTTTTGTGTATGTGTATGTGTATGTGTGTGTGTGTGTCTTTCTCTGGTGAGCAGATCTCCTCGCCTCTCTTGCAATAAGGTGCGTAATCGCGTTGTACCCATGGCAGTTTCATCTGCACCGCAAAGTAATCTCGTGGACAGCAGCTCCACGACCACCAGTAGCGGAGATGCACAGGCCACGCATTCTGTCATGCCGGCAGCCCCTATGGTGAGCGAAAAGGATGGATTCGCTTATACGGCCGGCCCAGCTTTGGTGAGTGGGGCATCGCAGGCCATCTTTTTCAACCCCATCGATAGAGCCCTCTACGTCCGCGTCAAGTTTCGTCGCAAACATTTCTTGGACAAGCGTAACTTTGAGCGTCCGTTTCAGGGCTTCATGAACGCAGCCGTTTACCGTACGCTGGTAGGTGCATCATACATGTTTTGGCAGGATAGCATGCGAATTGTTATTGAGCATCTTGCACTGGAACGGTGCCAAGCCTCGGTGTCGCCGCAGTTGAACTCCATGATTATTGGTTTGTCTGCTGGTTCTGTAAACGGCTTTGCACTAAACACACTGCAGGCGGTGAAGTTTCGCATGTGGAACACCGACGAGCGCGGTATCACTTTCCTTCGCACAGCTACAAATATGTACAGGGAAGGTGGGCTGGCCATCTTTTTTCGCGGATGCATCACGACGATGGTTCGAGACAGCGTATTCGGTCTCGTGTACGAGACGACGCGTCGCGCAGCTGCGTGGCGGCTCTTCTTTGAGCGGCAGGTTATGCTGCTCTCTTCACTCCTAGGCACAAAGCCTACCTCGCTGACGCAGTCCCAGAGCGAGGCGACAGTATCCGCTGCTGTCAAGTCCGACGAAGCAGTGCAGGTGGTCTTTCGCCGGGAAAGGTTTGGGCTCGCCGCTTTCTTGTCAAACCTTGTGGCAGCCGTCACCGCGTCCATCATGAGCTCACCATTTAATTACGTGCGCTCCATTGTCTACGGGACGCCTGCCAAGGCGATCCCACTCGGCTACCTGCCGCTTCTCAAGTCATTCTACACCCAGTTCTCCTATATTTACCACCACGGCAAGAGTTATACCGACCAACACGGGATGCCAGAGTTGCGTGAGACAGAACATCGGAGCCATCCTCAAGCGGCTGCCGCCGCACCCGCCTCGAGCACTAACGGTGGCTCCATGCCTTGCCAGCGTCCTTCCATCGGCCGGAAAACATGCAGTGAAGTGGGCCGTAACGTGAGCACATCTGCATCTGCCGAGAGCGTTCAGTTGACCCGACGAGCGTCGTCAGTCTCGCGGATGTCAGCAGCCGTGCGCAGTTGGGCCGACATTCACCACCACCACCCCATCGCTGCGTGCAAGTGGGCAAATAGTCGTCTCAACATTGGGTGGGGCTCGATACGCGTGGGGCTCGGTATGGCGATGGGACAGAGCCTCTTCTACTTGGTGCAAGACTTCGTGCGCGGAGAGAAGCACCGGACATGAGCGTATCATGATGGAAGAAGGCAACAAGGGAGTTTTCCGCGTTTTTTTTTTTCCGGCTTCTCTTTTCTGCCCAGACGTCTACCGCTGCACTCGTGCCGATGTGTTTCTTCATGCGCTTTCTAGTCATTATTCACCACATCCATTTGAGTTTCTCTCCCCCTATCTTTACATAAGTGCGGCACTCCTCGTTATTCAAACAATCACAGTGTAATGAAAGGAATGATAAGAGATACCAGTGCGAGAAAAGCGCCTCGCATCGCCTGCTTGAATGATGGTTCCTTTTGTATGAGGGAGCAATACAATTTATCGCAGGGAAACACACACGCATAGGTGCCTGTGTATTCCATTGAGACGGCGCACACAACTCATATTGCGTGCACGTTAAACGAAGCCGCCTTTACTTTGCCCACCTCCTTTGTTCTCACTATCGTACTCCGGTTTCTTTCTTTGTATTCTAACTCACCGGCCCCTCTGGTCGACCCCGCATCTTCGCGCCGGCCGATGCTCTTCCCCTTAGCGCAGTACCTTTGCTGCGCACTTTCTGCTGTTGCTTGTTTGCTTGAAAGGTGAATAGTGCGTGGAAGATCGCAGAGAAAGGAAAAGCATCAGAAAGAGGCGGAGACGGGGAGAGCCTTTTCCTGTTTGATTGGTAATTTTTCAAGTTGCTCTGATCCTCGTAAAGGAAAGAAAATAGAATGGCGTCACGGCGCTCGTACGGCTGTGGCTCGATGAGTCTCTATGCGACCCGCCCATGCACGCCGTTTTTAGCAAGAGTGTCTTTTTCCTCCGCTACCCCGTCACGCTTCCGCACCACCGCTTCTGCCCTCTACCCCGTTGATGGCAGCACACCGAGTTCAGAGGTGTCCCCCGCCGGTGCCGGTGCCGGTGCCGGTGCTGCCTCTCCTATATTGCCCTCCCTCATGCGATTCTGGTCGCACGCTTCATCGACACACTTTTTGGCACTGGCGGCTTCAAGGCGATTCTTCTCGTGGACCCAACCGCTCCTTCGAGAGAATCGTCCGCGATCCACGCCGAAAGTCGTCCCGACACACATGGAATCGTTGCCAAGCGACCCTATGGAATTCATCGCCATGGGCATTCGATCCGTGACGCGCAACACTGGGCCTATTCCGCTGTCGAAACTGACGCCCCTGTTGGCAGACGAGTTCCTTGAGACGATCGGCAGGCAAGGCATGAGTCTCGCCTCGTTCATCGAGCAGTACCCCAACTACCTCTCCGCTGTGCACCTGCCGGGCCCTGTCATCATCGCCATTTCTGCTCATTTAAGGAGGCACTTCAACACGGAGGAAAAGCGCAGGCTGGGCATGTGGGTGATGGCGCTGCTCTCCGCCACGCACTTCCTGCCTGGACAGCCGCAGGTGGCTGCCATGGGTCTCTCCTCACCACACCCTACCATCGAGGAGCTCTGTCAAACGCTTCGGATCTGGACAAACATGGATGTCATGCAACTCGAAATCTTTCTCCGCAGTCTGCCGGAGCTCTTCTCTATCCATAACGCCAACCGCCGCGTGCGGCTTTTGATCGTTAACGCGATGACTCCCAACGAGCCCGCAATGAGGTCTGCCGTGGGAGGGCTGGCGCCGCGCCTGAAGACCGTAAAGGAGCCGGAGTCATCGAAGTTTGCGCTTTGGCTGCGCACCGTCGTGCCGTCGCAGTTCCATGTGCCGGTCTCGTTCGTGCTTGAGCGGGCGCGGGAGCTCAACGTGCTTGAGCTCGCCTTTGGCAGCTCTAAGCCCACATTGGATCAGATCAAAGGGCAGTTCCAGCAGCTGCCATCTGGCTTTGCGGACATCCGCGCCTTTGGCGACGCGACGCACACCGTCTTTGTCCGTATAATCGACCCGGAGCCGCTGCTGCTAGAGTCCGGTGTGCCGACGTACGGCGGTGTCAACGCACCGCCAGAGTTTGACGCCGTCCGCTACAATCCGACCCAGTTGGCACAGGAGTTGACGGCGGCCATTGAGCAGTACGCGGGCCAGAGCTCGCTCACCCTGGCCCGCGTGACGAAGGGGCTGGAGATGTCCCGTATACGCGAATACATCGGTGTATCTCTAATGCGCAAGCTGGAGCACTTCTATGGCTTTTCAGACAAAGATGATCCCCGTGTGTGTATCTTGCTGCTCGACCGCCTTCGCCACCTCTGGGAGGTGGAGCTGAACGCTGGGACGGCACGTCCGTGGGCCTGCCTGCCCGAGTCAGAGATGCCGTCATCGCTGACGCTGCAGACATCGCCTTCACCGCGTGTGCTGCTGCACTGCCAGCGGCTGTTGGTCGAGTGCGGGGCTCAACCGCTCATGGACTTGTATAGCGTGCTCCCGTCTGATTTGAAAACGGTTTTTATAGACCTCTACTCTTCGCCATCCGGAGGGACCACTGAAGGAGCAGGCAGCGCGCCAGTAGTTTCGTCCACTGTTCCCAATGCACCTTTGCCGCCGAGCGATGCGCGAATCGCGAGCGCCTTGCAGACCTTTGTGCGAACGCACTCTCTTTTCTTTTTTATGAAAGGTGACTGTGTGCACGCGTCACGTGTGATTCAGCCGTGTGACAATGACCGCGTCTCTCCTATCACGGAGAAGGAGCGTGAGGTGAGCCGTCAACAAGCGCTGCCAAAGCCCGGAGGAAACAGGAAGCGGGAGGCGAAGGCGAACAAAGAGAAGTCGCTGACGGATGCCGAAGTTGCGCAGGTGGTCTACGACACGATTCCACCGGACAGCTGGATCTCGGCGGACACCCTGCGCAGCTTCCTCTTCCTGCCAAGGGAGGAAATCAAGGCGAAGAAGAGCCGCGGACTCCCGGTGCAAACATTTCGTCGCGAGTTTTTTGAGCGTCACCACCGCCTCTTCGACATACATAGCTTATTTGCATTCGACAAGCTTGTTGTGTCGCGGGCATCCTGGGAGGTGAAGGAGCCCCACTTGCTCGCACCCCGTATCGACAACATTTCTCGTCTGATCAAGCTGATGGCGTTGCTGTCGGTGGATAGCATCTCGGACGCGAGCCTGACCCGGCGCCTTCCAATAGAAGGCCGTCAACTGTTGAAGTCGATCGGCGCCGTCACAGATATAGCGGAGCAGCTCCCCATGTGGTTTATCGTGCAGCGCGACGAGGTGAACTTTGGCGGTTCCCTTATTCGATACATTGGACCGCTCGCAAAGACGCAGAGATCAGTCCATGCCTTGAAGCCGCACCAGAAGGGCGTACTGACGCGCAAAGTGCCCAATGATCCGTTCGCAGATATCCCTCCCGACAACATCCAGGACGGGGACTTGGATGGGTGGAATGACGATTGGAATGAAGAGGGAGGCGACTTGTTCAGCAGCTCGAGCAAGTGGGACGACGACGACGGCCGTTAAGGAATTCCCTTGATCTCTCTCTTCCTCTCTGCAGCTGAAAAGCATATTTCTTGCTCTTTTTGGTTTACTTGTTACACTAAAGAGTTTATCTTCACATTTCAGAATCCGCACGTGATGTGTGGTGATGTGCGGCGCCTTAATATATATATATATATATATATATGTAAAATGGGCAAAAGGATCAAAGAAAATGGGATGAGAAGGCGGATTGCCGCCCCTCCCCACCCACCCACCCGCCGGGAAGTACCTGCCAAGTGGTGCCTCCCGTGTGTGCTTATTTGTCCAGTCAATTCGTTGTTTGGCGTATTGTTTTCCCCCCAACACTGCGTCCGTTGCAACTCCTTCTCTCTACTGTGTTCAGCATCCTCTCCTATCGTGCGTACTCTCATTTGTCTCCTTGTTTTGTTGTGGTGGTGGTGGTGGTTGTCATGCATGGCTGCGTAACAGCTGTAGGAAATTAGGCTGGGGACCTTGACGTTTTCACACACGCACGTACACGCAACCTTGAGAACGTGCTCTCGGTGTGGTTGTGTTCTTCCACCGCGTAACTCTGCACGTCGTGCTGTTGCCTGCTTCACACCACTATCTTTATTCTTCCGAGCTCAATCATGCGCCGCTCCGTTTTTTACATGGGGCGTAGCTTCACACAGAGGCACCTCAACGCAGCGCGCAGCCCGCTGGCCTCCGGCTTCGTGCGCCCAAATGTGTTCTCCTCAACCTCGCAGAGCCTCGTCGCCTCGCCCTTGTGCGGCGCGGCGTGCGTCGGCGCCGGTGGGGTGGCGGGTGCGAATGGTGCCCTCGTGGCGTCTCCGGATGCCGTGCTGAGCCAATTGCTCACGACGATTCTGGCGCAGGGCAAGTCGCTATCGGTTTTGGCCAACCTGGTGTGCATTCAAAATATATCAACCTGCGTTTTTGCATGTGAAAGAGTATTAGTGGGATTTATGAATTGTGCGCAGCGCATAAGCGTGTGGTGTTGTGTCAACCATTGAAGGTTAGGGGGTATGCAACGGCGTGCGAAGGGTGCAGTGGCAGCAAGCAGTTGAATCTAGACATGCTTCTCTCACCCATGAGCTGTCCTGTATGACCGATCTTGTCATGATGCCTCGGCTCAGTCTTGGCTTCCCTTTTCACTGGTTTGACCCCTTACTGGCGTACGCGCGTTTCACATAGCATTTATTATTTGTTCCTCACAGTGTTTTCACTTTGTTTTACTTGGTTTTTCTTTGACGCTGGTTTTACATTTAGGAGGCCTCGTTGTGCATCTGACAGGCGGAAAGAAAAACAACACTAAACCCTCAGAGAATGGTGAAGGCGGTGATGCAACCAACGAAGTGGATCTTGTACAGAGAGGCGGGGTACGGCTACGGCTATTTCAACGCAGTGAGGGCATCCCATCATCTTGGTTGTGTTTCCCTTGTAGTGTCTGTTCAGCACTTCTTTTCCATTTTTAAGATATTCTGATGCTCCTCAGTCAAACTGTTTTGTTTTTTTGCTGACCTCGCCTTTTTTTCTCTCCCCTAAACTGATTCTTTTTGTTTTTGATAACACAATGCTGATGTGAGCTCCTAAACGTATAGCCAGAAAATTAGAGATGCGGTTTGTGGTCAAGGTTGAAGTGGGGTCACACGTTTGTATGTGTGCGTATGTGCTCCACATGAAAGAGCAAGGTAACATCGAATCCTCTCTTTAGATTCTTCATCACAACAGCAAATTAGCCCTTCGCTTGGCTGGATCTCCTTTTGTTGAAGGGTAGCTGTGCAATCGCTTTCTTTCTGAACCACGGAAGGCGGTGCAGAGTGCAGCAAAATGGGAAAAACAGAAAATGCTTTCCCCAATGCAGCCGTCCGCTCGCTGAGATGCTCACGGTTATCAAAGCGGTTAAAGTGCTGCCTTGCTCAGTGTGCCTATCTTCCTACTCCTTTCTTCCCCTTACCCTTCCCTTACAGTTGAAACACTGAACGTGGTTTCGGCTACTCAGCCTCCTCAGAAGTTTCATAGGCACTCTCCGCAGGCAATATGAACTTAGGTGTTAAACAAGAGTCTTTCCGCATCGAGACAATGATGACCTCGTTGCGTAACGAGTGCGTAAACCTCTGCTGCAAGGACTTCTCCCAAGCTGAGCTCACAAAGGACGAGGTGCACTGCATCGACCGCTGCTCCTGGCGGTACTTGCACACGAACAAGATCATCTCCAACATGCTGGATCGCGCTGGCCAAGGAGCAAAGAAGAAGAACTGAGCGTTGCGCGCGAGGTCGTCTTTAATGCTTCAATTCCGCAGAACGGGCCACTTTATGAGCTGCACGCGCTCGACGAGACTCTCTTCGTGCCGGTGAGTCTGCTGAGGTGCTGTCATATGCCCTCGCCACTGTCATTGTTGCCGCCGTTGCCGTGCTTGCTTTTCTTTTGGGGGATTGTGCATGTTATCTTGTGTCCTTCTTGGCTTTCTAATCGGCTTGCCTTGCTGCAAAGGGCAACCGCGCGTTGTTGTTTTCATATATATAACTGAAGTCCAGTAGAGAGCTTAAAGCGCGGCGCTTGTACGCCATAAGAGCATATGTGTTTGTGATGTGTTCATGAAGTGCATGTTGTAGCGCATCCCCTTCTTGCCAGCTTTCCCACGGCTTCATTTCACTCGAACTTGCAGAGAGAGAAAGCAGAGGACAAAGGGAACGGAATGCTGGTGGCGATGCCGGTGGTGCACCTGCCTTACTCCAACAAGTAAAGAGCAAAAGCGAAGTAGACGCAAACAACAAGGAATGGGCACTATGGCTGCATTTCCTCTCCTCTTGCCTTGAATCTCCCTTCCCTGGTTTCCTCCACTGCATGCGTTGCACTGCCGCAACGTCAAGAAATAACGGTTCTTGTTTCGCTCACATCGGTTTTAACTTCTTTCCGGCGGGTATTCAGTGCAAAGCCCAGGCGAGACCTTCGCTTCTTCTTCCTTCCTATAGCTGCTTTTTGTTGTCATTAATATCTTCACCCTGTGTCGGGCGAAAACCTCTTCGCCTTTCAAAAACAATTATTCGAAGAATAAGGAAGAATGGCGGGTGCACTACGCAAACTACTTCTTCTTGGTGTCGTCGCCCTGTTCATCGCCAGCGTGGCGCTGGCTGATGTTGTGCCGGACGACGATGACGCAACGGATTTCTACGGCGAGGGTGGCGACGACATGTACGCCGCTGACGAGGCTGCCATGCGTAGCCCATCATTGAGTCGTGCGTATTTTTTGAATGCGTCGTCGCAGTCGTTCCCGTCCTTCCCAGCTGGCTCCAAGGCGAACACCGTGCTAGCCTTTCAGAACAACAACGAGGCCTCTCAGGTTGTCTTTCTGATTACCGGACTCTTGCAGCCCCCACAGGAGTACCACACGACAATTCAGAACTTCTCTGCGGTGCGCCAGGCGCGCGAAGTGAAGAAGACGGAGACGGTCAGCATCCACTACACCTTCACCCCTGACGCCCGCCTGGAGCCCGGTGAGTACAATTTGATCCTTGGCCTCTACATCCACGATACGGCATCCAACCAGACGTACTTCACCACGGCCTTCAATTCATCCGTCATGATCGCCGACCCCCTCGGCACTGACCCGCGCACGGTCCTCACGTACTTCACGCTTCTCGCCATATTCTGTGGTGTCGCCTACGTGGCGGCTGACAAGCTGGGTATCGTGAAGATGATCAAGACCATCAGCCACGCCAAGAGCTCCTCGAGCAACAGCAGCAAGACAGTGGAGGTAGGCACGAGCGGCGCTGCCTACGACCCGGCTTACATCAACCCGGAGCACCAGCGCTACCGCGAGCAAATCATGCGCGAGAACTCGTCCTCCCCCCACGGTCGCAAGGCCTCCTCGCCCAAGAAGAAGAACTAAAAGGCAAGCACGGACGCTGCTTTCCACTGAGCTGATGGGAAAAAGGCAGAAAACAAGAAAGTAAGGTGGATGGGACTAGAGCAACGTGTGCAGACATTAAGAGAGGTCTTCTCCTTGGCGTTGCGGTAGGGTCTGTTGTAAAGAAGAGGAAGCGAAGCGGGCCACGCCCGAAGTGTCGGGACACAGTACCTCGTGTTGGCGTGCCAAATATCGGCCATTTGGACAAGGAAACGATCTCTAGGGGTGGAGTTTGCTGCTTTTACGGTCGAGCCGCTTCACTGTACCCTGGCATTTTGTGTAGTACTGGGCTTTATTATGTACTGCGTAATGTGGGGGGTCCTCCTCCCTTTTTTGTCCCCGTTTCTGTTTTCTTTTGCCAGCGTGTGCTTTGACTCGCATTGTTCCTCGTCACCGCAGTGAGTATTCAGTTTTCTTTTTTGGTTAAACTTGCTGTTGTCCGCCGGGCTCCCTTCCGCGTTCTTTTGGTGACGTTTTCTAGCTAATTTTCCCCGAAAGCTGTGCTCAAGTGGGTGCGTTGCACACGCGCTTTTGGACTAACGCGGTTGTGTTGTGGGCTGTGGTATGCTAAGCCGTTATTTCACCTTCAAGCGAATGACGTGTGGATGCTTTCATATCCCGCGCTATTGGTGGCAAGTAAGAAAGATTTCGTTGTGCTAGCGTCGTGTGCGTTTATTCTTTGTGTCTGTGCTGTCGTCGCTGTCAAGTGATAAAGTACGAAGGGCTCTGCAACGCCCATGGCCGTCTTCTCTTTGGATAACTAACTTTGATTCAAAGAAATATATATATATATA
>LJSK01000171.1:0-23231 GCA_001299535.1 Leptomonas seymouri
GTTGAAGCGCAGTGTGGAGAAGCACAGTCGCATTCCGGTTGAAGTGCGAGATGCCATCGGAAGGTGCATCGCGCAATCACTGTCTCACGAGGCGCCGCCGGTGGCTACAAACGAGCCGGCGCCGCTGGTCGGCACTGTGAAGCGCCACACGGCCCTACGCGGGTGGCAGCCGTGTGAGCTCAGCTTCGACTGCAAGCAGGTCACCATTCGTGATCCCTCTGGCGCCGACCCAGATGAGGTGGTTCCCGTTTCGTCACTGACCTCTGTCTGCCCGATCGATGTGATGATGGCAGGAGAAGAATTTGTTTTTGCCATGAAGAATCAGGCCGGCAAGGCGTTCTGGTTCAAGGCAGCCGATGCAAAGTCGTATGGAGAGTGGCTTGTGACGTTGCAGGGTGCTGCTCCGTGAGCGGCTAAGCGGGCGCTGTCACCATTGAGTTGTTGTGGTGTCCTTCGCGCCATCGGAGCATGTTGCTCTCTCATTTTTGTGTGTGCCTTCCTGGCCAGGTGCATTGCGGATGTTTCGCCGGTGGGGCGATCAATGCAGAAGGTTTGGATTGCTTGTGTGCGGTGTCGCATTTATTTCTTTGTTTTTGTTATTCCTTGACGTGATACTCCTCTCCGACACCATCAGCGGCTGTCTATATCGCTGGTGTGTTGCGCTGTCGAGCCAACATGCACCGGAGAGTGGAAATGCAAGCTATACAACGCGTTCATGGCCTCATCCGTTGTTTTCTCTTCCGTGTTAGACTTCTCTGTTATCTTTTTTTCTTGATTTTGAGGCGGCACATGATCTTACTCTTTTCTACAGTTTCTGAAGTACTCTCTGTGCCAGTCCTTATTGCGCCCTGTGTATGTCAGCTGCGTAGCCCGTGATCGACGCCTTTGCTGGCTTCTGTACACTTGCCATATAGGAGTGAGGAGGCTCGAATACAAAAGGCTTCCTCACCGGCGCTTGCTTTATGCTTGAAGCGCTACTTTTTTTGTGCTCCGCTGCTACGGGAGATGGTGGCGAGACGCGTGAGCTTCGGACAACGCCAGCTATTGGCGAGTTGTGGTTGTGGTTGTGGTTGGGGTGGGGGGGGCTCTCTCAGCGCCTTTGCGATGCGGCGTGCAAACCCCTTTCTTTTTTCTCTTGGCGCTGGCTTCCTTTGCTTGTGCCGCCGTCTGCAGAAGCGACTGAAGTGCTCAAAATGCCCTTTTAGGGGGCGCGTTTTCGGTCCGTTTTTTTTATACGTCTTTTGAAATTTCATTGTGACGAAGGTTCTCTTGCTGAGGCAGCGTAGCTACGGAGGGGTGCCATAGCTGCGTTTCTTTCTCTTGCGGTTTACCACTGGTCTACTGTTGTGTAGGGGATTCGCTTAGAGTTCATCTGGTGGTTTTGTGTGTCGAAGACTGCTGTGATATCCTGATGTTTGTTTACTTGGGTACCTCCGAGTTCGAGGGGTGGGAGTTCCTCGCCCTCCATATCTCGTGCGTACGGCACATTTTCTTTTGTGTGCTCTCCCCATCATGTATGTTAACGGTGTACCTCGTCCGCTCTTTTTTATCTGCTAGGATGCAGGTTTATCGTGGGTTTCTGTTCTTTGTGTTTGTGCTTAGCTCCTTCATCTCACTCACTCTCTCTCTATATATATAGTTTCACGCACATATATATGTATGTATATATATATATATATATATATATATATATATGTGGGTATATACATAATCCCCTGCTGCTTGGGCTCTGGGGTCCTTCAAGACGCTGCTGTTGCGCTTTTTAAATGCTTTAGCGAGAGGTGGCGCGAAGGGACTTTGCCAATGCAGAGGGAGTAAAATGGAGAGCGTTGACAGCGCTCTTATCATGTCCGAATTTGATTGTTTTGTTTGGTTTTTCGTTAAGCTGAAGTGGATTGGATTACGCACGCGTTGCTCTGCGCCGTGGAGAGACGAAGACCGTGTCGCTTCGCTGTGCCAGAAGAAGCCTACGGGTCTTGGACTCAGTTGAAGCCGCGTCTCTGCGAGCCCGTACTTGTTGGCGCATTCATGGAATCGCACACTTCACGTAACCCTGGGCCGTGCTCTCTTCCCATAGCATCTTTGCTTATGCAGTTGCATCGAGCCGGCTACGGCGTGCGAGTTGGCGACTTGAACGCAACTTGTACTCATCGCTCCTCCTCAACCCCTTTCATTAGCATGAAGGTGAGCGACTCGACTACGTCTTTACCCTGCGCGTGTGCTTTGCAGAGCCCATCCTCTCTTCCCATCCATTGATCTCTTTCTTTTTTTTCTTGCATTACGATTATGACCTTATGCACGGAAACGCAACACGCAATGATAACACCGGCACCACACGAAGCAGCAAAGGGCCGCTCCTCAACTATTTCCCGCCGTTTCTTCTTGTGATTCGAGTTCGAGTCTTCGATCGGACTTCATTCGAATTGTAATCTTCTGCTAAGGCGCACTCGACACCGCTAAGGCATTTCTCTTTACACCGTCAAGTCTACACATTCAAAAACGAAATAATAATACTAGGGACAATGAGCGACTACCTTGACCTTCCCATGTCCGGTGGCGTCCTCCAGCGGTATGAGAAGGAGCGCGCGGCCCCGGGCTTCTTGGCAGAGCGGCTGAAGCCCTCCCACAAGCCACGCGTTGTGATTGTGAAGGGCAATAACGCTGCCTTCGTGCCGCGTGCGCAACGCCGGGCAGACGAATGCTGGTGGCACCACCCGCTGGGCGACGCCACCCTCACGGTAAAAGACACGCGGGAGCTGTACTTTGTCGGTGAAGTCCCTCTTTCCAACGAAAACATTTTTGTAACCACCGCCAACAACGTCTCTGGGCCACTACTCGCTAAGTTGGTTTGGGGCGTCGCGAAGGACAACGACGTGCTGGAAATGAGCCGTGCCGACCAGGCCGCCTTCGGCCTCGCCCTCGCCCTTGTTCGCTGGAACAGTTCAAACAAGTTCTGCTCTCGCTGTGGCGCGCCGACAGACCCCAGCCGCGACGTGGGCTTCAGCCGCTGCTGCACCAAGTGCAAGCGTCAGCACTTCCCGCAGATTATGCCAGCGGTGCTGATGGCTGTGTTCGACGGCCGCGGCAACGTCATCCTCTCGCAGCGGCGCAAGAAGAGCAAGATGTTGACGCTGCTTTCAGGTTTTATGCTCCTGGGCGAGACGGCTGAGGAGACGGTGCGGCGCGAGGTGGAGGAAGAAACGGGCGCGAAGGTGAGTGCCGTGCGCTACATCGGCTCCCAGCCCTTCCCCTACCCCTACCTGGTGATGCTCTGCTACTACGCAGTCGCAGGAGAGTCCTCTAACTTGGTGGTGGAGGCAGAGGAGCTGCAGAAGGTGTTGTGGGTGAGCAAGGAGGATGTGCGAAAGGCGCTGGCCGAGGGCCACCCTGATTTTACCTTGCATGGACCTGGCACAACACCGTACGCAATTTTGAAGCCGTGGGTCGACGGCGAAGTCGATGACTTTGGAAGGGTGGTGAAGCGCTCTAGCAAGTTGTAGACGTGCGCCAACGAGCGCGCGCAGACAACGCACATACGCAAGTTGCGCTGTAGTCGCCTAAGCCATCTCTCCGCGTGCTGGTGAAAGCGGGCGATACGCTTTGTCTCACTCCTGTCATTCTCTTTTTTTTTTTTTCTTTGGGTAAAAGCCGGCGCTGCTTGTCAGCCGTTTCATCTTAAGGCCATCTCCAGACTCCCCTCCTCTTGAGCACACACCCGTCTTAATCTTTTGTTTTCGCCCGCATGCGAATCGTCATCTTCGCCTGTGTAGCCGGGACTTGTGGGGAGTTCATCGAGTCCGGCCCACGACAACAAAACGCATTTTCTGTTCCCCTAACTGGACCCTTTCTTTTATTTATACTTTATTCTCTGGATAACTAACCGACTCCTATGGAAAGAGATCAAAGGGCCTCGAACCTTGTTTTCTTCTGCTGTATTGCCGGTGGTGCTGAAGTGCGGCGGCCCCCTCTCCCACTCCACGCCATTGTCTTCCTGATCTCACTATACCACTGCTTTTCCCTCAGCGTGGTGTTACCCGTCAAACCGGCATGCTGCGGAAAGCTGAGAAGTGCGCGGGCCTCATTTTAGCAAACGCTTGTGTGCTGCTTTGAGCCAACAGTGTGCGTGTGCCCATCGTACTGCGCCTCGGTCTGGCTGCGATGGCTTCTTCCCACTGACCGCCTCCGCCTTGTGCCCCCCTCCCTATTCTCTGTACTCTATCCACTGCTCTGACACATGGCACACATACCTCCCCTGCTATGGATCCTTCCCGCCATCACCGAAAGAGAGCGCTATCTCTTAACATATTTACGAAGTCAAAGCTTAAGTATCCGCCAATTGTTTCATCTTTGTTTTCAACCTAATTTCTTTCGTCTGTTTAATAGTTACTTTTTACATCTTTATTTATATAGTGCCTAAAGGAAGTAAAGCAAGCATACCAAAGCCATCCAAATACCTACGCCGAGCCATCCACACAAACACACACACAATGGGGTTCCTTTCAGATGCAATGGTGATGATGCGCGTGAAGTGGCAGATGCGCACCATCAAGGTGCAGGTGCCGCCGGAGGAGACGGACTTGCGGTTCTGCTACGATGTGATGGACGATGTGTCGCGCTCCTTTGCGGTAGTGGTGGCGCAGCTGTCGGACAAGCCCCTGCGCGACGCCATCTGCATCTTCTACCTCGTCCTGCGTGCTCTGGACTCGGTCGAGGACGACATGAAGGTACCAGTTGATGTGAAGCTGAAGGAGCTACCTAAGTTCCACACCCACATGGATGATCCGAACTGGTGCATGACGGGCGTCGGCGAGGGCCGCGAGCGAGAGCTGCTGGAGAACTTTTCGCGCGTCTCACGCGAGTTCAAGAAGCTTAAGCCGGCCTACCAGGATGTCATCGCTGACATCTGCGAGCGCATGGCAAACGGCATGTGCGAGTTCCTGCAGCGCCCCGTCGTGACCAAGGAGGACTACAACCTGTACTGCCATTACGTCGCTGGTCTGGTCGGGCACGGCCTAACGCACCTCTTCGCCAACTGCGGCTTCGAGGACCCAGACTTGGGCCACGACCTCACCGACTCCAACAACATGGGCCTCTTCCTGCAGAAGACAAACATCATCCGTGACTACTTCGAGGACATCCGTGAGGAGCCACCACGCATGTTCTGGCCGAAGGAGATTTGGGGCCGCTACGCGACGGAGCTGGGCGAGTTCAAGGACGAGGCCAACAAGGCCGCTGCCCTGCAGTGCCTCAACGCGATGGTCGCCGACGCCGTCACCCACATCCCCTACGTTGTGAACTACCTCTCCGCACTGCGCGATCCCTCTGTCTTCCGCTTCTGCGCCATTCCGCAGGTGATGGCCATTGCCACATTGTCGGCCGTCTACAACAACGCCAACACCTTCCAGGTGAAGGTCAAGACAACGCGACCGGAGTCGTGCCGCATCATGCTGTACGCCACGAGCCTCTACAGCTCGCTCGACATGCTCCGCGAGTACTGCTTGCAGCTGCAGGAGAAGTTGGACCCCGAAGACGCGAGCACGCCGGCCATTCAGTATTCTCTGACCGACGCGCTGGAGCGCATTGACGCACAGCTGAAGAAGTGCGACGAGAAGTCGTACTCACGTAGCCTCCTCTCCCGCTACCCCGGACTGGGTGGTGGCTACATGCTGACGATGATGGACACCGTAACCAGCTTCTTTGGCGGCCGTAGGGAAATCACCAACCGTGCTTAATAACACCCTTGCTTAGTTGTCGTACGATTAAAAAGTAGGCTCGTTGCATGGTGGTGTTTTTTGGGCGCGGTGAAGGTGATCTGCATGGAACAGCGATGACGCTGTGGTCAATCACCGATTCAAATGAAAAAGAAAAGGGACGTGAATCAGAGTGGTTGCGTTTTTATTAGGTATGCGTGCGCGTATGAATGGTAAACGAGAGAGGTGTAGGGCAAGCTCTACAGGAGACCTTCCTGCTTTCTTGAAGTTCGCGTAGTAGATTTAAAAGCAACAAAAAACAAAAATATGGAGCCGGCCTTCAAGCGGATTGACGCTTTAAAAGAGAACAGCAGGGTGCCAGCGCGTAGGAGCATCGTGCGTTCTCACTGCCGTCACACGCTGCAGGGG
Organism: Leptomonas seymouri; assembly: GCA_001299535.1. Lineage (NCBI taxonomy): Eukaryota > Euglenozoa > Kinetoplastea > Trypanosomatida > Trypanosomatidae > Leptomonas > Leptomonas seymouri. The sequence continues at coordinate 6,120 of LJSK01000171.1, forward strand.
CCATCGATGTTCAACTCATTTTTTTTTGCTCTTCTCCCTATTTTGTGTTGTGTTGTGTGTCTTTTTGCTTCGAAGAACCTCTCGTCTTTTCCTGTACTTTTTTTTCCCATATTTTCATTTTTCCCCGTCAACATGAGTGGAGGTCGGTGTACTGACCATCGAAGGTGCGTTGGGCAGAGGTGCAACATCTCTCAGCGTAGGTCATAGATACGGGGAAGGAGACATGGGGTAGTGAAGTCGGGACAGGAAAGGTGAAGCGCTCGTGCTTTTTTTCACAGCGCTCTAATGTTCGCTAACCTTTCGCTTCCTCTCTCCTCCACGCCGATCGCACCTGCTTCGTTTTCTTCGATGTATGTATTATCGCTGTAACACGCATTGAATGGGAGAGTCGTATGAAGGTACTAGCTGCTGTTATATGCATTTATATATTGATGTGTGTGCGTGTGCACTCTTCATCCACTTCGCAGGTTTAGCTTTCTTCTGGTAGCTCGTTGCGCGGTGCACTTCTGTGTGGAGGTGTTTCACCGGACGCGCTGGGGAAGATAGAAAGAAATGAAGGGAAGTGCACCGCAGGGATAAAAAGAAAAAAAAAACCCCGCATGAGTACGCATTTCGGCTGCCCATTGCCTTTGCTGATTTTTTTTTTTTGTGGTGCCGATAGGTGACAGTTCAATGCCTGCTAATCGAATAACGCGTTCAGCACGACACCGTTTTCTTTTTTTTTAATGGAAATCAGCGCCATCACCCACATTCAGTCTTTTTATGTTTGGCTCCCTCCCGTCTCTCTTTTTAGTTTTTTTAAACCCCTTCTTTGGACTCTCTTAAACACCTTCTAAATCTTTTTGTTCCACTTATTTGCGGATACGTTTATTTTACTTTATTTTCGTCTTCTTTACGCAGTCTTTGCGTTGGTTCAAATGGGGCATTGATGGAATCGATGCACCTCCTCGGAAAACAGCAACACGAGCAAGCCGCTTCTCTTCTTTACCGTGGCGTCAGCGAACAGTATGGCTAAGCTGTCCGCCTGCTGAGGCTTCTCACAGATATTCTCACTCGCACTCTTTCTTTCGTCAGAGTTGTGCGCGTGAAGAGGCTGCGTCTGTGGTGTACCGCATAGGCGTGCCCTTCTGATGCAAGTTGGGGTGATGTCATCAGCGCTATGCGCGTGCGAATCGGCTGCAGTGCCTTTAACTCAGCGCGTGGAGGCACTACGGGGCGGCGCACTAAATTGAAGCTCTAGTTGCGCAGCGTTTCGTCGTTGCTGCTCTCATCTACTTTCCTCTTCGTTGACCCATCTCTTCGCACATCATCATCTCCATTTTTGCAGCTGCGGAACCTTTTCTTTTTTGCTTTTTGAGATGAACGCGCTGGGCGACCGCTGTCACTCCGTGATTGTGCTGACAGACACAGCACATTTGGAAGCCCCCTTGCTGGCTACTACCTTTGGCTATCACGTGGGCTGTGTGCTCACCTCCGCTAATGCCGGCAAAGCTCCATCTTCAGAGGACATTGTCCAGTACGTCACCTCCTTCTGTAGGGCTAACAAGGTAACATGTGCAGTAAGCAATTTATGTGAGCAAGGAGTGTGCAGCCTACCGTCGAGTGCTGCATCTGTCATCCAGTGGTTAACAGCACCCGTAACGCTCGTTGACGCAACACACGTGAAGGACGTGCCGCTACTCAATTCATTTCTTTCGTGGCTCTACGGCGACAGAGAAAGTAGCGTATCGACCTTACAAGGGGCGTCATCAGAGACACCCTACACTCTGGTAGCCGTCCTTGACGTGAGTCGTGGAGCTTTGTGCACCCCCTCGTCAGATCAAATAAGCAGAGACGCCTATGCGTGGCTGCGACCAACTCCAAGCTACTACTCTGAACTGATGGAGGCCACAAACCTGCAACGTGCGGCCTCTGCGAATGCTCCCTGTCCAGTTGACCTCAACTTCTACGTGTTTCCGGTCCAGGTATACTCACGCTACCCCGTTGTTCGCGATCGCGGATTGCAGGAAGGACGATGTGAAGAAGGGACTACTCTAGTGCCCGTTGAGCAGTGGGTCAACAAGTCTTCGCTCGACGCTCTGCTACGTGAGTTGGCCTTTAAGGCGGGGCAGCTTGCTAAGTACGGAGCGTAACGGTGGATCCAAGCAGGAGTTCCTGTGTGCCTGGCCTGAGCGAAGCCTTCTGCGCTCCTCTGTTGTTCTCCGTTGGGGAACGCACACATTAAAATGCGAGTCGATGGCGACAACAGCTTCAATCGATTGGCAGCCGTGGCTTCGTTCTTTCTTGTTTTTGCTCCGGTTTAGGCAGCGGCGCACTGCATGCTGCTTATGCAACATTGATTCTTCCTTGTGGATCCAAATCGCGCCTACTCCTCCCACACAGGCTCCTCCCCGTTGCGTTGGACTGCACACCCGAGATTCCGATGTTGAATCCACTCCTTCTGAATACCTGTGTCCCTTCCGGCACTCTTTTCGAGCACGGCTGTGGTGGCACGTGCGCTCCGCGTGCGTCGCCCTTCTCATCTTTGCTGCTTTTCGTCTCCACCTCTGCGAGCAGCGACCCCTTCGCACTTTTCGCTTCCACGCCTTTTTCATTTTTCCCTCCCCGGCATCGCTCGTTCCCCCATTGCCGGCGTGCACACACTCCTTGCCGCCAATCGTCTCCCAGCAGGTACACCCGCAGAGAAGTGCCGAATTCCAGTGAAGGGCGAAACAGCGCATCCTCTTTGAGCCTCGCACTCTTGCATCAAGAGCGGCTTCGGTTCGTTTTCCGCAAGTTCTTCATTGCACTCCGCGCGCCTTCACCTTGTCAGGGGACGTCCCTCTCCCAAATACGTCAAAGGGGGCTGCCGTGACTTCTTTGTTTTCGTGCCGTTTCCGGCCTCATTCTTTTCGCTGCGCAGAGGCCAACTCCTCTCGCTGCTTTTACACACCGGCTGCACAACGACGCTCCCGCGGGTGTGAAGATGGCTTCCATCGATTTGGTGCAGCTGCTGGAGGTGTGCGTCCGGGCCACACTCGCCGCGCAGCGCTATGTGATGGTCGATCTCGTAAAGCTGCCTGAGGTGGAGTCAAGGATGTCCTTCCACCGGAACCCCCCAAACGCCTCCGCACCCCCACAGACGGTGCTCGATCTCTCCACGGAAGACAGAGAAATGCTGTTGACCACCCTCCGTCGTGCCGTTGACGTCGCCGTCAAGTCGCACTTCGAATACAAGGAAAACGACGCCGCAGAAGACTTGGTGACCACTGCGGATGTGCTAACGCAGGCCGTCTTCACCAGCGTGCTCCAGCGCACCTTCCCTTCACAGCCTTTTACAGTGATTGGTGAAGAGGAGGAGCCAAGCAGCGCCATCGCGGCCGAGGCAGACATTTGCATTAACAAGCACTACAACAGCGGGTTCTCTGCCCTGCCGTATGGAGCTGAGTTGCGTGCACACCTGCAGAGGTATGCTAAAGTCGAAGCTTCGTCTGGCAGGATGACGTCGACACTTCACGCCGACTCGGACGAGGCGCTGCGCCGTCGTGTGGGCATCTTCATTGACCCGATTGATGGCACAAACTGCTTCTTCCATGGGGTGTGGCAGGCGCCCATGACGCTGGTGGGCATCACCCTCGACGGCCTCCCCATCGCGGCGGTGGTAAACCGCGTCTTCTATTACCCGCTCGGAGGGGACGCGAGAGCCACATCGGGTGATCCGAGCACCGCGGGCCACACGGGCTGCATGCCCAGCCTATCGTACATCTTCAACCCTCCGGGCCTCGCTTCCCCCTTTCTGGTCTTTGACGGCGCGTTGCTGCCGGCCCCCGTGACGATTGCGTCGCACCCGCCCTTCACCCCCACCTCAGACCTGCTGGTGTGCCGCTCCAGCACAACTAAGGAAGAGTTCCTCCAGCAGCTGGTGGGGCAGCTGCAGCCCTGCACGCCCGTCTGCGCACGGGGAGCGGGCTACAAGCAGTACCACCTGCTCAAGCAGATGTGGACGGGCCGCGCCTTGCCCAGCGAGGAGGTCGTCCCTGCCAGCGTCTTTGTCTCTCCGCCAATGACCATCATGAAATGGGACTGCTGCGCACCGCACGCGTTCCTCTACGCGATGGGCGGCGACATCTTCGCGCACGACGGCACCCCGCTGCGGTACACGTTGGTGCGGCCAGACGGCTCTCTAGGCACGCACGCGGAGCTGGCGGCGTTGCCGAAAGGCCTCCTCGCGGTGACGCCGTACGCACGGGAGGAGGTGGTTCGCCGCATGAAGTGGACGACGCGTAACGCATAAATCGCAGAGGAGCCCTCGGCAGGAACAAGCACGTTTGGACGTATTTTTTGTTTTGCATGTTGGCCGAGCGGAGGGCAACGTGCGGTCTGTGCTGAAGAACTGATAATGGTGGTCGTTGCCTTAGTCTCTGCGCTCTCTAAACGATGGCCGAGATGCCGAAGTGTTCTCTTGTGTGCCTGCGCCATGGATCTTTTATGGAACAAAGTCGTCATGTAAGGCGAATAGAGGCCCGGTGAAGGGGCCACCTTTACGATTTTCTTCCTCGCGTGGACAACGACTTCGGAGTGTTGAATACTTTCGGCTTGGTTGGCTGGGCTTCGGCCAACGCAGTACCTCACTGCTCACGCTCTACATGGGGTTCCTCTAGGTGGAAGTGTGCTCATGCTCAACAGGTCACGGATACCCCCCCCAAAAAAAAAACTCCCTGCCATTTCGTTGTTGCTGCCGGTACCTCTTCTCCTTCCCCTGCGTCTCGACGGGCCCTCTCATCTCTTTCTGTGCTCTCCATGCCCAACAGCACCCTCAAAATCACTGCACACTTCTGCAGACCTCCGCTGCAGCGCTCCGACGTGTTCCTGCCCGCTACCTCACCTTCACGCCGAGCTTAATTATGCTTCCGCTGCCGACACATCGCAACGTGAGACGCGGCGCTCCTCACGCATGACGGTGCGAAGGGGCACGGCAATTTACATTAGCATTGTCAGCCACCGCGTAGATGTAGGCGATCCCCTCCACAGTGCTTCTGCTATCCCTGCCGTTAAAACCGGTGCAACGGCTCTTCGTCGTGCTGCTGCTTTTGAGTTGGCACGAAGAGGGCGCTCCTCTCAGACCTTGTTTTTTCTTCTTCACGTCTGTTCCGCGACTGTGGGCCCGGTCGCATTGCTCTTCCGTCAACGCCGAGACCCCGTCTCCACCGCTTTGGGCGGGCTCTGTTGCTGTCGTTGCGCCTTGGGAGAAATGCGTCGGCAACGAAGACAGAAAGGCGATGCACATGTGCCCTTCATGCAGCACGGCCGACGCCGGCGTTGGCAGCATTGCGGGGGGCCTCAACCGGGTGGCGAACTCATTCGCCAGCTACTCCTTTAGAAATGGCTTCGGCACACACGCAGCGCCGCGAGCCGCCGGCCTATAGCATCCATCGTACCTGTGTGGCGGACCTCTCTCCCCGTGAAGGCATCACGCCTCGCCAGTGCATAGGGTGGGTGGATGAGGATGATTTGATTTTGCGAGATGTGTGTGTGCCGGCAGTATAGGCGGAGGCCTGGCGACTACAGCTGTGTTGACACCCCTGGAGTTGTTAAAGTGATGCATGCAGGTCATACCGCAGCAGAGCAGCATTGTGAGCGGTGGTGGGGCGTGCGGTGCGAGTCGATCTCCCCTGATGCTGCCGCCGTAGGTGTGCCCCCTCTACCAGCGCGTAGGACTTGCTGCGTGCGGCGATGATGCCATTCGGCTGCTCCGTGACAGATGTTGCGCTTTGGCGTCCCATCCCCTGTCTGTGTGTGGCAGTGGTGGCGGTCGGGAACTCAGCGGAGTTGTCTATTCCGTGGTGTTGTGCCCGCTCTGCTGGACAACGATGCGCACTCAGGCTGAGACGGAGCGCTACTGTATGAATGGATTTGTGCGGGCGGTGCGTGGGGCACCGAACCGCGTGCCCCATCGTGGAGGTCGGCGAGAGACATCAAGCACGACACGGTACTTTCTTGTTTTCTGCTAGCAATTCGACTGCTGCTTTAAACGCATTATCCACCCTACGTTGAATCGCGGCAGCCTTCATAGCGGCGCTCCTCTGCCGCTGTGACGTTTCGGTTTCTGCTACGGCTGTTGTGTGCCCACAACGGAGAAAGCCATCACCGTGCATTCACGGCGCTGCGGTGGCGCTGTTTGAGCCACCTGCACTTCTTCTTGGCGTGAATTCTTTTTGGCAAGCAGGAGCAGTTGTTTCTCACTCACCCCCTCGCCCTGGGCACTCTTTAACTTTCTTCTCTGTTGCTCGGCACGACCCTCCGTACTTTCATTCATCTGTCAACTCCCTTTTCTGTTGTCCCTCGGCGCACCGTTGGCGGGTCCACCGTCGTGCATGCCTTCTCCGCCTGCCGTAGGTGTTCAAGCCCTGTGCAGCTGCAACTCCCCGCACTATCAGAAATCGCTGCTTCGCCTAAAATCGCAAGCCGCTGCCTTGATGCTGTGCCCACGTCACCGCACGGATGATTATTATACTCACGTGACTGCCGTTTCCGTCTCTCATCGCTGCGGTGCAAACCACCCACACATTCTGTGCCAAACCCATCCGACTCGCGATGCCGACAGCGTCCAGCACCACCAGTACCAGCGAAAAGCAGGAGCTGCGCAAGAAGTTCTCCGCCGCAGCGACGGCACTCGCAGACCTCTACCGCGAATCCTCCAACTCCTACGAAACCGGCTACCGCGATGCACTCTTATTTGTCCAGCGATACCTGCAGTCCAGCGCGCCGGCGGCCACGCAGGCACCTGCAGCTCCGTCCCCCTCCGGCTCCCCCTCGTCTTTTACGTCGGTGGGTTTGTGCACAACAGTCAACGCAGCTCAGATGATGCGCTTCTTGCAGGACACTGCAGCTGCCCGCCGTGAGCGCATGGCAGTGGTGCGGGGAGTGCGATCAATGCGCCGCCGTCAGCGTGACACTGTGGACGCTGCTGATGGCCCACCTGAAAATAGTAATGGGGCGACATCCGATTCAGAAGAGGGTGAAGGCGAAGAAGCTATGGCAGAGGCGGAGGAAGGAGCTCCGGGGTTGGCACCACAGCAGCCACCAACACCCACAGTGGACCTCAACCAGCTCACAACGATTCCCTCACAGCACGGCTTTCCCGCCGGCTATGTCGACTCAATGCTGAATCAAGAAATCGAGTTGATTACGCATTTGGAGCCGCGAGTCTCGGCCCAGCTGACACCGCTACAGCCACGTCGTCAGCGCCGTCGCACCGACCGCGCACGCGACGCGCAGCTTCGACGCTTTCACTCGCCCCGTGGGCACCCTTATTCGCCTCAACTTCACGTTGGTCGGGGGAAGTGAATGATGGTTTACCGTTGTGCGGCTGTGAAGACGAGTGAAGCAGTCGGAACCCCCGTGCGCAAAGTCAGCTGTCTGCTCTCTGTAGGTGTCTTCACGCTTGAGTCTTCTTAACTGCGGGTCAGAGAGGTAGCTGATTGAGCACGCACAACAACCACTTGCTGGTGGCCCGTTATTCGGTACGCCGTAGTGATCGACGCTGGCACCGTCTCTGTCGATGGCCGACCTTATCTTTGCTGTCTTCATTGTGCTCCCACTGATCTGCACATTCACCAGCCGTGGCGCCCCTTCTACTGCTTGGCCATAACCCGTATATATATATACATATATATATATATATATATATCGAGGGCAACATACAAGACGAACGTGATACTAAAACTCAGTGGCCTCTCTTTTCTACTGTTCATTCGCCATGGGCAAACGGGTCTGTATGGGCCTCCCTCTTGCTGCTCAGTCCATCCTTTCGGCTTCGTCTACTGCGCCTTCTCTTCAAACCTTCAAACACTTCCCTTCCTTGGGTGCTCTTCTCACTCTTCGTCTTGGTACTTGTCACAGTAACTGCTTCACTTCCGCTAGCAACTCGCAGGTCATCGCTGCTGCTTTTCCTCTCTCTCATCATGTCCGACGAGGCATTCGCTGCGGCGCCGGCTCCGATAACAAAGGAGCACCTCGACTACGAGGGCCGTGTCCGCGTAGAGAAACGCAAGGATGAACTGGCCGATACCTACAGCGCCTACCTCGCTGCCCATCCAGAGATCAATCCGCTGCTGCACGATATCATGCAGCATATACTAGTGCACAAGCCTGAACATCCGCTGGAGGCGATACGAGACTACATCAAGTCTCGGTCACCCGTGACATAGGCAAGTGAAGCGGCGCAGGTGTAGCCTGCGGAGCCGTGCAGGTGGAGAAGAAGGGGCGTGTGCCCCTTATCTGTAGATGTACATAGCAAAGCGCCTCCACGATGGTCTGTGGACTTTAGTCGGGTGTACCCCACCAATGCCTCCATTCCGTTGGACACTGAGGGTGATGTTTCTGCAACGCATTTTGTTGTTGTCGTCGAAACGACAAGCGCCCATTTTTTCTCGATAACTGAATCGTTTCGCTCCACGCCGTGGCGTTGCCGTGCACACCGGTCCGTCACAAAGCGTCTTGAAGCGTTGGCTCGGCGCACCCGTCTCTCCATTCGCCCCTTTCACATCCCTCTTCGCACTTGGCTCTCTCTCTTCCCCCCTCTTCTCTCCTGCAATGCTACCCCACATGCCTTATGTGCTGACTCACGTCGGAGGCTCCCTTCCCACCGTCATTGCCGTAGCACCATTGTGTCTACACCACGCCACAGCCTTGCGAAGTACGTCAGGGCTCCACCGCCGTAAGGAAGCATGTTTGGAGCAGCCACAGCCCCGGCCAGTGGCTTCGGCAAAGCCCCCGGTGGCTTCGGCACGATGACAAACACTAGCACCAACACCACCACCGCCACCGGAGGCTTCGGCGCGGCGAGTGGGTTTGGCGCACCCAGCGCGGCACCGACGGCAGCTGTCCCATCCTTCGGTGCTGCAACGACGACAGCCCCTTCGGCTACGGCACCGACAGGGTTCGGCGCAGCCGCAAGCAATTTTCGTGGCGGCGGCGGCTTTGGAGCGGCGAGCGCGGGTGGTGGCTTCGGTGCCCCTGCGGGTGGAACGACGGGGGGCTTTGGTGGTGGCTTTGGTGTACCCCAGCAGCAGCAGCCAGGTACGGCGATGCAAGGATTCGGGTTTGGCTCACAGCCGCAACCGATGATGGCACCACAGCAACCTCAGCAGCCACCCACGGTGACGCTGCAGGACTTCACACGTCAGAGTGCCTTGGCGAGTTACCTGGTTCACCTCGACCAGTCCTACAACGCTCTGAGCACGAAGTGCCACTTCACCACCTTCGTGTACAACAGCTGCGGCCCCGGGCAGATGATGGACGCCATCCAGAAGGAGCGCTACACAGCTTACCTACACGGAGGCGGCTGCAGTGACGAGGCCTACATGCAGGCTTTGCAGAAGAACCCCAGTCCTGGCCGTCTCTACCCTTCCCCCCTTCACTTCTCGCAGGAGCTGCTCAAGCGCACGGAGAAGCAGAAGGAGGCGATTGCGGTATTGCAGGCCAAAGTGGGAGAGCTGATGCAGGACGTGGACACCGTAGCAGCTATGGACGCCGCGAACGTTCAGCGGCAGCGCGAGGTGGAGCAGGAGGAGTTGATGCTACGGCACCGGTGGTACGCGCTGCTGCGGAAAATGGAGCTGCTTCGCCGCAACGGCAGCTCTTACGGAGAGGAGAGTCTGCTAAGTAGTCGGGTGGAGCAGCTGCGGCAGCACCTGAAGGCGCCGGCCCAGTTTGGGCAGCTGCTGCATGAGCTGCGGCCGTTTCTGAGTGAAGAGGTTTCGCGGGTGGCGATGATGACGCAGCAGCGGCGGCCCGCATCTCCCCCGCCGAGCCGCGCACCTGCGGCGGGCATCGTGGCGGCACCGGCTGCGTTTCGCAGTGCCTCGGGCCGCCCGCTGCTCCGGTCGGAAGTCGACCCTTACATCATGAAGGACTGGATGCAGTTTGCGAAACAGATGCAGGACGGTATCGAGACGTTGAACGAACTGCTTAAGACGGACTTGAAGGAGATGCGCGCAATCCGCGCGCGAGTCGAATCTGCGTAGCGGGCCGTGTAGGGGCGTGCTTGTTGTATCTGGATGCTGGTTGGTCATGCGTGCTATTAAGGATTGCGGTGATAGAGCTTCCCCCCCATATGTGCCTGTGAACGGGTCTCTGAAGTGCGCGAACGACTCGTGAAGTGCCAATTCCTCATTCAATATGGCCTTCGATTCCACCGCTGCCCCGTCTCTGTTTGCACGCCCTCTGGAAGGCGCGACGCCCACAGGAGCGGCGAGCGGCGGAGAGAAAGCTCAGCGTGCACTCTGCGCGCCCATGTAAGTTGTTTCTTCGAGGCGAACACCACCGTGCAGGAACCTGTACGAGCATCCTCGCTGCCCCCTCCATTTTCTGCTGCATCGCACTGCCTCCCCCCCCCCTCTGTGGAAACACACATCAGCGGTCGGAATACCACAATTCTCACTGTTCTATCGGTTCTCTCTCACACTTCCTCTCTGTCCATCATGTCCGACGGGGTCTGGCGCAACTTCCGCTTCTTCGACAGCGAGCCACTCCCACCCACCTCCGCACTTGCCGAACTCAACGCCGTCTGCCTCTGCCTCACCCCCACTGCTCTCGTGGTCGGCGACTACGAGGGCAGGGTATTTTTTGTAGATCGGCACGCACCCAGTGGCATCCTCTGCAGTTTTCAGGCGTACGCCGGGGCCGTCACCCATGCCAGGTACGCCGCGCTCCGCAACACTCTCGTCACTATCGGCGATGACGATACATTAAACACCGCCATCTTGCGTGTGTGGGACTTGGATCAGCTCATGGATCTCTATCGAGGACTGTTGGACAATCACTCTGGTACCCCCTCACCGCCTGCGGCTAGTGCAACCCCCGACACCCCCACACCAGCGACGGCCGCGCTACGGTGGAGGCCGCCGTGCCAAGAACACCGTCTGCTCAACGCATCCAAGAGCACTGGCGGGGCCGCTGCAGGCAGCAGCGCTTCCCCAGCTGCAGCTGAGGACCTTCCCCTCGTCCCCATCCTTTTACACGACTCAAAGCAGTTGCAGTACACCTTCAAGCCGAGCACGTCCTCCCCTTCGTCTCCCCCTCTTCCTTCGGCCAACGCGAATCTGACTGGTGACATGTCGAAGCGTGGAGTGGCCGATGACACAAATAGCAGCCGCAGTGCTGTCTCTTGTGGCTCTATTCGCTCTGCGGTGGTGAGCTTCGACGTTGCTGCCGACCTTAGCTGCGCCGCCGTCGGCCTCGTGTCGCGGGACTGTGTCGTGTTGAGAGGCGACTTGGCGAAGAAACGCTCTGTTCAGGCGCAGACGATCCGCAGCGGCCTCGCCAAGGGTGCTCTCACTTATGTCGGACTGCCCTCTCCCCAGCACGCGACGCTTCTGGGCGACGGTCACTACAAGGCGAGCACCCCACAGAACGGGAAGGACAGTGGCAAAGCAGAGAGTAGTAGCTTCTTCTTTGGCTACGGGGGAGGGGCGGGTGAGCAGGTGGGGAAGGGCAAGGAAGACAGCGGCCGACCATCGCTTGCAGTGGCGGCGCCCCCCACAGCCCACGTGCAGCTCTTGTATACGGTGCATGAAGACGTCGTGACATGTTGGGCTCTGCGCGCTAATGGCAATTGGTCGGAGTACCCCTGCCCTACGTTTGGTGGCGCCCCACTGTTTGGGGCGGCGCTGACGCCTCGAGGGGAGTTGCTCCTGTTGGGCAAGCAGGGCGTGAACCGGGCTTCCGGAAGCCGAGTGATGCGGTTAGGGCCGCCCATGCATACCGCAGGCGACGCGCTGAAGCCGTACGATCCCACCGTAAAGGCGTGTGTGCAAGCCATCGACGTCGACCACGCACCCGGACGCTGCTTTCTCTACGCCTACCGGCACTACCTCGCATTAGTGCTCCAGCAGGAGGGCAGGCCGGACCAGTTCCAGCTGCAGTGCTTCGATCTCCTTTACAAAATACGCGGCTTGTGTCGCTCGCAGGAGAGCTACACCAACTGCTCCACCGTTCTGGCGGATGACACCGACCTGCTCGTCGTCTTCCAGGACCCGGTGGTGCGCTCGAAGCAGCTGACGCTGCACGCTGTGCGGCTGCATGAGGTAAGCACGCTAACCAAGCTAGAACTGCTTTTCAGCAAGGAATGCTATGGGATTGCGCAGCAGCTGGCGCAAACAATGGAGGGCGCTGACCCGTCGTTGCAGATGCGCATCCGCAAGAAGTACGGCGACTACCTCTACAATAAGGGCAAACGCCGCGAGGCGATGGAGCAGTACGTGGGGACGGTCGGCTACCTTGAGTCGTCCTACGTGATTCGCCGGTACATGGGCAGCGCCAACATGGACGAGCTTATCCGCTACCTAGAGGAGCTGCATCTCCAGCGCCACAGCGCGTATGCCAACGTGGCGCACACGACGCTGCTGCTTAAATGCTACCGCAAGCGCAACGATGCGGCGCGCCTGAACGCCTTCATCCACCGCGACGACGTCCGCTTTGATCCGCAGAACGCCGTGGAGGTGTGCCGGGAGGGTGGCTACGCCGAGGCAGCGCTGTACGTGGCGGATCGCTACGCCCAAGTCTACGACTGTGCCCGCATTCGTCTCTACGACTTGCACGAACCCCTGGCCACGCTGGCCTACCTACGCACCTTAGGGGTGGACGAGGTGGAGAACATCTGCGCTCAGCTGGGCAAGGATCTGCTCGCGCTGGCTCCACGCGCCACCACGGAGTTGCTGGTGGAGCTGTGTGTCTACTGGAAGGGACCGGGGCGGCGCCTGGTGGATGCGAGGGGCAGCGGCGGTGGAGGTGGAGTGGCCGCGGTGCCTACGGCCGCAGCGCCGTCCCCCTCTCCACCGCTCGACGCTGCATTCTTCTCTACAGGGAACTTCCTCGCCGGGGGCCCGCGGCACACCCACCACGCCAACGCCGCCGCTTTTCTGCATATATTCGTGGACGCCCCGGTGTGCTTGATGAACTTCCTGCGTGCGGTGGTGGAGAGCGGCGTGCTGGACGACGACGACGAGAAAGAGAAGGACAAGGGGGGAGACAACTCGGCGGGCCCGGCTAGCGAGGACATACCCACACTCAGCCCGCATACAGTGCTGTACAACACGCTGCTGGAGCTGTACATGACACGCGACCTGAGGAGCACCCTGCAACTCGTGCCGGCGACAGCGTTGCCTCTCCACGACGGGACGGTGGAGAGAAATCTGTTTTCTTTGGGAACGAAAGACAAGAGGGACCGGTCCCCTGGTGCTACCGCTGCCGCTGGCAATGCCGCAGCGAACTTCCCGGTGGAGCCGTATGAGCGCCGCCTAGAGCAGGCGCGCACCTTCCTTGAAGCCTATAAGGGCCGCTACGATCACTACCTCGCCCTCAGTCTCGCGCACCAGCACCACTTCCAGGCCGGCATCCTGTACCTCCTCCGCACCCTTGGCCTGCCGGGAGAGATCCTCAACCACTACAGCGCAAAGCTGAACGACCCGCAAACAACGCCGGCGGAGAGGCAGGAGGCGACTGCGAAGCTCTTCCAGGCCTGCCAGGAGAGGCCAAACGATGACAGTGGGACGGCGGCAATGTGGATGACGCTGCTTTCCCAGCTAGTGCAGGCGTCTCAGACGGAGTGGCAGGACGTTGTGAAGGTGCTTGACTACATCGAGGCCCACGATATCCTCTCGCCGGTGGTAGTGCTGGAGATTTTGAGTAGCAACCCGCAGAGTGCGCTGCAGTTGCGCACTGTGCGCGATTACTGCCAGCGGTGCTTGCTGAAGCAAACCAAGCAGGCTCAGGATGTTCTCACACAGTCGGCGCAGCGGCTTGGCGAGCTGGAGCGCGTTAAGGCAGAGGTGACAGCACTGCAGACCTCTGCGGTGGTGTTTCAGACCTCCACGTGCGCGCACTGCCACCAGCCGCTCGATGCGCCGACGGTGTACTTCATGTGCAAGCACGCCTTCCATCACCGCTGCCTCTACACTTCCACAGAGTGCAACGTCTGTGCGGCGGGGCATCGCCACCAGCTCAACGGCATTCGTGAGGCGCAGCAGCGCGACGTGCAGCGGCAGAACCCGAAGAGCTTCACGGCGCAGTACTTCCAGGATGTGAAGATGGGTAGCGTTAGCCGATGCCGTGATGCCGGCGACTCTACAGAGGCTGCGGCAGGTACGAATAACAGCACCAGTAACAGCAGTTCGCCTCCGGATGGGTTTCAAGTTGTGGCAGACTACGTCGCACGTGGCGTGTTGGGCGCGCCTCCTCTGTACAAGGATGCCGGGCTTTTTGGTGTTGAAGCGGCCGTGCCGCTCCGCACCGGCGGTGACGCTCGCCGAGACGCAGCAGAGACGCTGCACGCCGAGGCCCTGGATGTGTGGTAGGGTTCACCAATCGTAGGCGCCGCGGTACATGTGTTACGCATCGGCGCACAAGTAATTCTGTTTTACTCCTCAAGTGGGCAAGAGTAGGCTTGAGGCCGAGGTTGAGTCAATGCGCCGCATCTCCGTCTTCGTGGCGCAGTGTAAATGGTTGTGCAAGAAGTATGGCGTTCGTTGTGACAGCGTCAAACGGCAGAGATCACCGGGCGCACCGCTGCTAAGAGCAGCGGAAGCTGCATCACTGCACCTCTTCTCTTCTTGTTTTGTGCTATTACGTGGCCCTTGAACTTGGCAGCTACTCCCCCCCCCTCCCCTCCACCCCCCTCTGCACAGAGCATCGCTACCGCAGTCGACTCTCTCCTGCTTTTCCTGTCTCCTTTTTAAGTTACGCACGAGGGATCACTCTTCACAAGCATGGCTACTCGCCGCGCGGTGCGCCTGCCCGACGGCACGATGGTGCCCGCACTCGGCCAGGGTACGTGGATGATGGGCGACAACTCCCTCAAACGGGCTGCCGAACTAGCGGCGCTGCGGGCGGGTGTGTCTGCCGGCATGACGCTTATCGACACCGCAGAGATGTACGGCAAGGGCCGATCGGAGAAGCTGGTCGCAGAGGCCATTCAAAACACACCCCGTGAGAGCCTCTTTCTAGTCTCAAAGGTGCTGCCCAGCAACGCAGGTCGCTCGAAGATCTTCCACAGCTGCGACACCACCCTCCGTCACCTTGGGGTATCCTACCTGGACCTCTACCTCCTTCACTGGCGAGGCGAGGTGCCCTTGTCGGAGACAGTAGACTGCATGGAGGAGCTCGTGAAGAGCGGCAAAATACGTCGCTGGGGGGTGTCGAACTTCGATGTGGACGACATGGAGGATCTGTGGCGTGTGCCTTGTGGCAGCCACTGCGCGGTGAATCAAGTCCTTTACCACCTCGGTTCCCGTGGCATTGAGTACGACCTGCTTCCGTGGTTGACGGAGCACAAGGTGCCAGTGATGGCCTACTGCCCCATCGCCCAGGCTGGTGAGCTGAAGTCGGAGCTGTACACGAGTACTGCGCTGAAGAAGGTGGCACAGCGGCATCGGGCGACCGTGACGCAGATCCTGCTGGCGTTTGTGCTGCGTAGCGGACACGTCATTGCCCTTCCGCGTTCGAGCAGCGCCGAGCACACAACGGAGAACGCCGCGGCGGACAGCATCGTGCTGACGGCGCAGGACATGGAGGAGATCGATGGCGCTTTCCCCGCACCCCACTCAAAGACTCCCTTGGATATTGTGTGATGCGCGGTACGGCACGGTGCAAGGGCAGAGGAGCTGGTGGGAACTCTGCACGCATATTTGAAGCCTTCTGCCGTTGCCTGCGGGCGGCCTGCGGTTCACTTGACATTCGACTGCGGCCCCTGCAAGCTCCTGCTTGTCCACCGAGGCACCTATATACTCGCTATTTACGGTAGAGAGAAAAAGAAATGAAACGCAATCAAGCCCCATAGCACTTTAGATGCTTCATGGGCCATGATACGTGCCAGCACGTTCCTGTGTGCTCTTCACCAAGACCCTATTGTTGTGTTTGATGGTCCTCTCAAGGCTGTCCTCACATCTCCAGGAAAGCTTTTCCCATGCCCCGTCTCCCTCTTCGGCCTTCTCTACGCGACTGTCCTCCGCTTCGCACCGTTCCCACATGGGACTCTTCACTTCGTACGCGCTGAGAACAGCAGCCGCTGGCACCTTGACGAACAAAATATAAAGAAGAAGAAGAAGCACCGGCACCGCATTCGCCAGCGCTTAGCGCCGTTACTGCCAGCACAGCCTCAGCCGAAACTTAGTAAACCACCTTCTTCTTTGGCGGCTTTCTCCAGCGCGCCACTTTGAGTTTTCCCGCAAGCGTAGTGGCCATCGCAGCCGTCCAGACACCATGGGCAAACGAAGGAATTTGAATATGGCGGATACGTCGCCCGATCTCGACTTTGTGCGCGGCGGCACCCTCAACACTATTATCTACAGAGACGGCGAGGAGCTGCAGCAACTCCCCGTAGACAGCGCTGACTTCTTGGAGGATAAGCGGGCAGTGCGCAGCACGAACATGGACCAGGTCACCTTCTCGAAAAATATCGTCTTCAAGGTGACACTCGACTTTGTTGAGCCGATGGCCTGCACACCCGAGATTGCC
Organism: Leptomonas seymouri; assembly: GCA_001299535.1. NCBI lineage: Eukaryota > Euglenozoa > Kinetoplastea > Trypanosomatida > Trypanosomatidae > Leptomonas > Leptomonas seymouri. Next base: position 22,614 of record LJSK01000171.1, read on the forward strand.
GTGCGTGAGACAACGGACTGGATGCTCATGAGCTGCCCAGGGACGAACGCGTACTATGCCACGGTGGACCAGCGGCTGGTGCTGCAGCAGTGCAAGTCGTCTCTGCAGAGCAACATCCCTGAGCTGGAGTTCCCCATCACCATTGTCCTTTACCTAGACGATGATCAATGGCTGGTGGAGCGCGTCTTGCGGTGAGTAGCGCCGTGCATCGTTGCACCAGCGAGAGGGTAGAGATGGCAGCAAGCACGAGCACATACTCTGTTGCTGGGCCCTTTAACGATCGAGCTGTATGCGTTGTGTATTTATCTCTATAACCCACCCTACGCGGGTGTTGTTTGCTATATCCAAGGATTGCTTGCTTACGCTTCACAACTAGGTTCCCCTTTTCAACTCGGACGCTGATTGTTGATGCGGTCTGCCCATGGGCATCGTTACGCAGCATGCAGCTGTGACGCGGTATTCCTCGTGTAGAACTCTCAGTAGAGGAGCGCACCTTCCGCGCACAACCTATGTGCGTTGACGACGTACCACAGCGGCAAGCCACAGAGCATCTCAATTCACACCTGGCCCGTTCACGTGCCTTCTATAGCTGCCCTCTCTCTCTCCCTCCCTCCCCCC
>LJSK01000171.1:23279-33723 GCA_001299535.1 Leptomonas seymouri
CTCCCTCCCTCCCCCCCCCCCTTCTAACTCATCGCGTAAAGGAAGCAGCATTGTGCTGTTGATATCTCGAACTGCGCACTGCACCCCTGGTGTCCTGCTGCTCCACGGCTGGTACCAACAGGGTGTCTTCTTATTTATCTCTAAGAGCCCACACTCACGCAGATCACCTTCAGGAGTTCGCTTCCGAACTCGCTCGTGTTGCATCTGCCGGCGATCGAGCCCCCCCGCAGTGGCTTCACTCGCACACTCCGTCGCCCATCCTCCCTGCACGCCGAGTTCTGGTGGCCTACAATGGAGGCGACCACCGCGGATAGGCAGCGGCCCCTTCAGAGCCATAAACGCCCACGCGAAGACGGCGGTGCACCGCAGAAGGACAGCAGCAACGGCAGCGCCTCTGCCTCCTTCTCCAACGCCCCGTCAACCACCACAACCCCGGTGGTGGCTGCCGAGTCTGTCGTGGACGTAGATGATCTGGAAGTGCACGGCGTAGCAGCGTCTGCTGCAGTAACCACAACTCCACCAGCAGCTATTAAAGCAATATCCGCGGTCTTAGAGGCTCGTGCCTCACCCGGACTTGCCCAACGCAGCACCGCAGACCTCAGCAGCAGTAGCCACGGCCACAGCCCCCACAACAGTGGCAGCAGCGGCATTAGCGGAGGCGTTTCCGCCTCGCCCTCCTTTGCCGATCCCCGCCGCTTCAAGCAGCCGACGCTGGCGGCGTACGGGATGGTAAGCGACACGATGGCTCTCAAAAAAGAAATCACCGATCGAGATCTTCACATTGACGAGTTGAATCGCGAGGTGGAAGTGCTGCGCGCGGAGACGCTGCGCCGCGATGATCAGGTGTCTTTCATGGATGCGCAGTGCCAGCAGTACCAGCGGAAGCTGCAGCACTTTCAGAATGTCATGCGGGTGGAGATGCTAAGCGCGGCGCAGAAGGCCCGCTCCGAGGCCCGGCGGCTGCTCTTCCAGCGGCACTTCGAGCTGGGCCAGACCGCCACGTGGCACAGCAACGGCCAGACGGTCTGGATGGAGGGTGATCGCGTGCGCAGCCTCATCATGAAGCTCGCCGAGCTGAATCAGAAGCGCGAGGAGGTGGAGGCGCAGAAGAAAGCGGCGCAGAGCAACGTGAAGCAGCTGGCGCGGCAGGAGCGCGAGCGCGAAGACTCCAGCGCCGGGCCGGACGTGCAAGACGCCTTAGCGGCAGCTCAATTAGAGTATCAGCTGCGTGTGTCTGAGCATACCGCCCTGACGAACACCGTTGCGGAGATTAAGCAGAAGCAGGCAGAGATCGAGCTTGAGAAGAAGGCATTCGTGAAGGAGATGCGCCGGGTGAACGACGAGGACACGTCAGAGTTCCTGGCCACCCCGACCATTGGGGAGGAGAACCGCTACGTCCTCATGCACCTCCTCGGCAAGGGCGGCTTCTCGGAGGTGTGGAAGGCCTTTGACCTTGTGGAGGGCCGCTACGTGGCTTGCAAGATCCACCACATCCAACGTGAGTGGCCAACGCAGACCCGCGCGCACTACCTGCGCCATGCGCAGCGGGAGCTGGACATCATGCGAGCCCTTGACCACCCGCACCTCACCCACCTCTACGATGTGTTTCCGCGCGGCGACAACATGTTCATCTCCGTCATGGAGTACAGCCACGGCATGGACCTGGACACTTACCTGAAGCGGTTCCGCGTCTTCAAGGAGGCCGATGCCAGACTCATCTTCCTGCAAATTGTGGATGTGCTACGCTACTTAGCCTCGCTAGACAGCCCCATCATCCACTACGACTTGAAGCCTGCTAACATCCTGCTGCACCGCGACGATCCAACGATTCTCGACATCAAGATTACCGACTTCGGCCTCTCCAAGATTATTGGCAGCACACGCGAGGGTCCCAGCGACAACCCGTCCATCGAACTCACTTCCCAGGGCACCGGCACGTACTGGTACCTCCCACCCGAGTGCTTTGAGACGTCCGCGACGCCGCGCATCAGCACCAAGGTGGACATCTGGTCCGCTGGCGTCATCTTCTACCAGATGCTGTACGGCAAGCGGCCCTTTGCCGAGGGCGAGTCGCAGCGCAGGATTTGGCAAGAGCGGCTCATCATTCAGTCAGCCCGAACGCTGAGCTTTCCGGACACGCCGAAGGTCAGCGAGGAGGCCAAGGAGGTCATTCGCAGCTGTCTGGCCTTCAGTGAGAGCGAGCGCTGCGATGTCTTTCAACTCAGCCAAGACCCGTATTTGTTCCGCACGAGTCGGCGCACGGCGAATAAGTCGAAGAGCCTCGTCCCGCCTCCTACAACACACAGCGCTGCACCCCTGCCGACTGACACCACGGGGCATGTCTAGGATTTGCCTGCACGGTGTCGCAGTGATGGCTCGCTGCGTGTGAAGGACATACGCGCAGCGCACGCGTGCCTGTTATGATTCTCTTTTATTTTTTGTGAAGCCAGTGAACACAACGGCTGGGATGCGTTGCCGATCGCCTCAGTCAATTATATAGAACAATGGAGAAGGCCGCCCTGCAACGCCTCTTCCCTCGCATAGAGCCCGACGCCTCCCAACTCACTTCACCGCTGCTGCCTACTTGTGGGTGAGCTGATTTGAGATGGCCACTTTTGGTTGGTTGGCTTACTTCCCTCAGCTTTCTTGTTTGAGCTGTATAAACTACTCATCTATCTGTGTGTGTGTGTGTTGAGCCCTGTGAGATGCAAAGCCGCAGATGCGAAAGGCGATTGAGCACTAGAGCTCTGCATCCGTCGCGTGCGAGTGAAGCAGAAGTGAAGGCGGTTGTGAAGCCACGCAGCCCCTTCCCTCTTTGCGTTTGCTGAGGTGGCAACAGTGCCTCGCTGTGCCATTTAGGCTGTGAATTTCATATCGCTTGCTCCTTCTGTTGAGAGGCCGTGTGGGCCACTCTCCCCGCTGCTCCACTTTCATCCCCCTCTCACACAGCAGCAGAGCAAGTAAGCACCGGATCGCTCTATTACATCCACTGTTCTCTTTCCTTCGTGCCTGCCATCACCACAAGTACTCAAATCCATCATGCTCGGAAGGGCCCTGGTGGCTGGCAGAGCGCCGGCGATGGCCAGCAGCCCTCTTGTATTCTCACAGCGCACCCTGATTAGCGGGATGGCCAGCAACCGCATCCCACGGGGCATGGCGCCGCTCGCCGTGCGGGACAGTGAACAGGCAGTCGAGGAGCTCGCAGAGGCGTACGTGAAGATGGACCTGAAAACGATGAGTGAATTTCACAAAAAGGCGATGGCAGAGATGCTGCGCGGCAGTGGCGCCCCACATGCCTCGATCAACTATGAAGAACATCTGCTCCAGGCGATGGACGGCGGCGGTGCGGCTGTGGGTGGCGGCGCTGCTGCCCCGGTTGCTGCCGTCGCATCGGCCGCGGAGGCGGCGGTGGAGCCTGCTGCGAGTGCTGCTGCGTCCTCCAACAAGAAGGCCGCGGATAAAGTCGCCTTCGACGTTACACTAAAGAAGTACCCAGCAGAGAACAAGATCAAGCTCATCAAGGAGCTGCGCGCTGTGTGCGGGCTTGGCATCCAGGAGGCAAAGTCAGCGATTGAGAAGTGCCCCGGTGTCATTGCGCGGCACGTGCAAACGGCGGATGCAGAGAAGTTGAAGTCGGCGATGGTGAAGCTCGGGGCAGAGGTGGAGCTCACATAGAGTTAAGGAGTAGGGCTCAACGACTCACGTAGCGGTCAGAGATAGCTGCGCTGTACGGAGCGGCACTGCGGTTCTGTGGTTCCTCGTGCGTAGCGTTGAGGCCGTGGCTGTACGCAAATTACTTTTTCTGAAGAGGACACACACACACACACATACAAACACGATATCCGTAGCTGGTAGTGCCCGATGAGCGATGGTGATCTGCAGGTGAGGAGTGGAATCCGCAGGCATCTGCAGCGTTGCCTTTCTTAACTCAGATCTTATGTAATAGATATGCTTCCGTTGTCTTCTCTTCGGTTGTTCGCATGCCCAGCGTCTTCGCGGCTTAGCCTCTCCTTCCTGATGTAGCTCTCGCTCCCACTCAGTGCCTCTTACTCTTCCCCTGCCACCTCCCCCCCCTCCGCGCATTGCAGGTGACGGATAAGCGGCCACCTCGTCAGCTCTCTTTCTATCTGTATGCGCACAGGCGCAGCACAACTCACTTCAACCAATTATTCATCGTTCGCGTTGGCGAGACAGCTAGAGAATGGCCGACGGACTCCCCACAGCGCTGTGCTTCTTGGAGCTCATCATCTTCTTCACCTTCGACTTCTTATACGCAAGGAAGCTCAACGAGCTGAAGAACGCGCATCCCGAGCTGGATGACTGCGCGCCAAACGAATCCCCAGATCTGGACACGCTGGCCGTCTTGGACTCCCTCACCGCTACCGCAGTAGACTTGTACCAGCATGAGCGGGAGCGCTTTACCGGCGTACCCGCACCGGCCAACACACGCGAGTACGTCACTGTCGATGAGCACGGGCCCTCAGCTACCGCTGCTGCGGAACAGCCTGAAGTGTTCAGTGGAGGCAAGAACATGATGCACACCCTCGTGGTGGTCTGCGGCGTTGCTTCGCCCGCTTTGACGCTTCTCCTCATCCTCATGCCGTCTGCCTTTAGCTGGACGCGCTTCTCTGTGCCGTCCGCGTTGTCCTACATCGCGGCGGTGCCGGGCATGGCCGCCACTGGCCTCTACGCGGTACGCTCCTACGAAACGACGCGGGTCTTCGACGTGACGAAAACGGAGTGGATTGCGATGATGTGGTTCCGCCTAGACTTCATGTTTCTTATGGCTGCTGTGGCACTGTTTGGCCTCGGGGCATGGATGATCGGCGGATGCTTAATCGCAGTTGCCATGTACCTCGCCCATCGTGTCATGAAGATGGAGAAGCAGCTCAATCGAGTACAGCGACACACGCAGTTGGTGCGGGGTGAGGTGGATGTGGAACGGGTGCTGGTCCCCGGATCTGCGGAGTCGAAGAAGGCAGCTGGCATCAACGAGGGCTACAGCGCACTCGCGTAAACAAAATAAAAAAAACAGAAGAATGGCGGTGCGCGGCCTTTTTTAAGAGACCGCATCTGCGTTATGTCGGCTTTGCGCTCGTTGTCTGTTTGTGTGTTTGTTGGGTGTATCTTTACGGGAACTCTGTACTGGGTGGTGCGTTGGGGAGTGGGGCTCGTGTTTTCAGAGTCGTGGACGCCATGGGCGCCCATACGCTTCCCCAATAACGAAAGTTGTTGTTGTGATGTTCTTCTTCTTTTGCTGGGAGCGCCTCCAGCGGTCTCATTCCGCACTACGCTCTACACTAGTGAAGGTTTCAAGACAAGTCTACGAAACCTACTTCAGATGTCGAAAGAGTCCGTGCGGGGGAGGGAACCTGCTGATGCACTGGCGCAATCAGTAACGTCGGCTCTTCTCCTGATCCCGAGAAGAAAATGCATGAAGTTGCAGCTGGGAGGGGGTTAGCGAGAAGATGTCGCACTCCCCCCCCCCTACACACAAACGCACGCACACACCGCCTTGCATGTCTGCTTTTCGATGTGCTCGCCATCCCTGTAGAACTCTACTTCGCTCTCGTGCCTTCCGCGAACTTTTCAGCTTTGTCTCTCACAACTGCGCACCGCTTGTGCGTGTGTGATGCCCATCGAGCCACACGCCTGCCACGCACTCGGTTCAAGGCACACTTCCATTTTCTTGGCTTCTTCGCCCACCAGTGCAGAAGCAGCTCTGCTGTCTTTTTATAACGTGATCAGCACGCCTAGAGAATACGCTTTCTCCGTGCATCGCCACCAGAGAACCGGCGTGCTCGGGGCCCAGCCACGAGTGGCCACTCCTTCCATAGACGTGTACCGCTTGTGGTGCGAATACAAGTCATCTTAGATTTTAGTGCATACATATATTTTTGGGGTCCCGCCGTGGGGAGACGTTGCGGCGATGTTACGGCAGACATTAAGCCGATGGCTGGAGAACAAGTCAGTGCGCCCTGTCATATCAAGAGCTGCTCGCACAGCAGGCAGGCCTCTCCCGACCCTTGCCACCACTGCTGCAGCACCCGCTTCCTCCTCACCCGGCTATCACAGCGGAAATATGGATGGCCTTGAAGACGCGGAGTCGCTGGATCTAATGGATGACATTCCGATTGAGCCACTGGGCCGCCCACTGCATACGAGAGCACTTGCACACGGCAGTGGCCGCAACGCGAGTGCACAGGCGATGCTGTCACGCCTGGAGCGTAAGTACCATCTTCCGCCTGCTGATGTGCAGAGCGGAGCGGCGGAGCACAAGAGCGTGGGGCGACAGGAGCAGCGATCATCAACTGGGTCAGTACGTCGGGTGATGTCCACTCCACGACGGCCGCACTCGCCTCACCCATCAGCGGGAGCACTAGAGGAGGATGCACACACCAATCCGGTGCCCAGCTCTAGCGAAAGGGCAACGATGGCATCTCACGCTGGCCACACAGCCGCAGCAGCAGCAGGGACTAGTACTGGCAGTGTTGATAATGGCCATGAGCCAAGTCATGGAGCCAAGGAAGAGGAGGAGGATGAGGGCAGTGCAGAGGCGAGCCCCTCCCCCAACGCCGCCAAGTCCACTGACGCCTACCGCTTCCTGCTAAACCACATTGACGCGGAGATCGCTGCTCTGCAGCGTCGCCACTCCTCCGTCACAACGCGGCGGCAAAATGTGCAGACGCGGCAGACACAGCGCATCAAGGAGCTCTTTGAGCTGATGGAGGCGCCGTGGATACTGCTGCCGACGGAGATGCAGCCGGCTCTCCCTGCAACCGGGGTGGATGTTTACATCAAAGAGCAGCAGCTTGCGCGGCAGCAACGACTCAGCGGGGGCGGCAGCAGCACCAACGCTGCCGGGCAGGATGGCCAAGACAAGATGTACGTGCTAGCTCTGCACAAGAACTACAAGTCCATGCCAGCGGGCCGCAAGCGGTTTTACGAGGAAGCCGCCAGCTACAACGCCGCCGTGAGGGCGGAGATGAAGTTTCAGCTCACCCGCGGCTGTACCCACTTCGAGGCCTTCCTCGACCGCGTGAAGGAGTGCACGATGGACATGGCGCGGGAGGGGCACGTGCCGGAGCTGCCCAGCGGTCGCGCGCATCAACGCCTTCACGCGCAGCGGAGCACGCCGGGCTCCCGATACGACGGGGCGCGTCGCGTACACTCCGCTGCGGAAGCAACGGAGGAAGTTAGCCGAGGCCGAAAGCAGCGGCCACAAGCCGTTCGCGAGACGCCGGAGGACGGGGAGGAGGAGGGCCTCGCAGAGGGGGGAGAGGCGGCGGAAGAACCTTTGAATGAGTCTTCCCCTGCGCCCAAAGCGGCGAAGAAGAAGGGCAGACGTGCGTCCCGGCGAATTAAAGAGGCCGTGAAGACATCTGCTAAGGGCAGCGCTGGTGGGGCTGCGGCTGGTGTGGGCTCTGTGTCCTCCAAGAGCGGCAAAGGAGGAGGTGGTCGCAAGGCTCCTGCGCCCGCGAAAGCCTCTCACGCAGCCACGGCATCCAAGGGGAAGAAGAAAGCAACGAAGGAGGCAAAGCCCGCCAAGGCCGCGGGTGGTGGTGCCAGTGGCGCTCGTAGCAAGAAGTCTGCCTCCGCTGCCGCTTCACCTGGCGGCTCCGGCGTTTCCCGGTCGATCCCTCTGCCCAACTTAGGCCAACTGGCGGTGAAGAAGACAAAGCAAGCTGCGGTGCAGCCCGCCAAGAAAAAGAAGACGGCACCCGCAGTGTCGAAAGCCTCCAAGGCAAAGGCTGCGGGTGGCAGGAAGAGGTAGCACGGCGACTGTGCCGCCTGTCTATAGATGCCCCTAAATAGAGGTGCTGCAGTGGGAGCCTCAAATACATAAAAAGAAGATGGAAGAGGTCGCCGTCGCCATGGGCCCCGTTGCGCCGCCACATAGAGTCCAATCGTTTTTCGACATGCCGCGCATAGAAGTATCACTCATTGTTTTCTGTTAGCCGCTAGGCAGGAGTAGATCCCCCACTCCCTTTACGTTGCGGGAGCGATGACCTCCCGGCGGTGAAGTCCGCTGGCATTGCTATGTTTCCTTTTTTAATCCTGATGGGGCTTACAGGAGAATGAAACAGCTTTGAGGCAAACGAAAGGGAGTGTGCTACGACTGCAGCGTGTGCGAACGGAGCGCGGCTCTCCACCATGTGCGCTCGAGTTTGCCATAGGAAGATAATAAAAAGAAGGTATGGGGTGTTGAGTTTACCCCTACGCTTTTCGTCTTCTGCTTCTTCTAATGATTTGTTTTTGGTGGAGAGCGTGGCTTAGCGAGGGTTGTTACGCCACGGGCGCTGTTGTGTGGTTGGCGGGCGCATCCCTCGCAGAGATCATCATTTGCGTTTTTCTTCCTTAACCCAGGACAGCCACTACTCAGACGCGGTAGCCACCGATGTCGCTTTACAAAAACAATATACGCAGGGTGGCTGGTGGCCATGCATTATGTAGCAGACAACACGCAATGGGCAAGTCCTCTGGTCTGACCTCCATGCTTGCCGCCGCCAAGTACGGCCGCCGCATGTGCGGCCATCTGTGCTGTGTTTAGAAGTTGGTGCTTTCGCAATGCACACGGCCCGCATCTCCAACGAAAATCTATTCATATCCCATCGCTACTCTCCACATACCTTCGTTGGACTCTCTCCCGATTTTGTTTGTTTGCTGGAAGTTCGTCAGAGCGCATCTTCTCATCCCCCCATAGAAGGTTTGTTAACGTGGTGTCTCAAAACACCCCAAACCGTTAGAACCAAATCTCTCTGTTGATTTCTTTTCCGGAGAGAGAGTGAGGGCTTTGCCGTCTCAGTCTCGACTATTCCGTGGTGGCTGTGGTGGCTGTTGATCCGCCCCCGGCACGCACTTCTGCACCGCACCTTTGTGCGTCACGGCTGCTCTTTTATTGTTCTTGTTTTTATTCTGTCTTTAGAAAAGCGAAACGTGCTTTGCTAACAAAATTGTTGTTGTTTTCTTGTAGGCTGCAACGCTACTTGCGCTGGCTCTTCTGTTTTTAATCATCTTTGGGGAACAGCCTGCATGCGACTCCATCCAGACAAGCATCCCCGCGTACCAGCACACACACACGTGGATGAAGTTCATCCCCTTCGACGGCTTTAGCGCGCTCAACTCCCTCCTCTTAGGAGTGGAGGCGCAGGGCTGCTGCATCACCCTGCGGGTCGAGGCGTACACATGCCGGCACACAAAAGAAGAGAAGCAAACCGCCAACAGCATCGCCACCTATCAAAATAACGTGCAGCTGACGCCGCCTATCAGCCCATCGCCCGGTGTCGCCTCCTTCCACGGCGTCCCCCCACCCCAGCCCCTTCCACCGCTGGTGCTCGGCGGCAGCGAGGTGGAGAGCATCACCTACAGCCCCATTAGTCCCGAGGAGCTGGATGAGCGTCTTGTGTACTTCGTCACAGCGTTGAACACTGTCTACGAAAGCGACGGCTACGATTTCTCGGTGCTGAAGGAAAGCGACTTCGTGTGCTACACAGAGCCGCAGCTGAAGATGGAGGTGCAGAACACGCTCGATTCGCTGCCGGAGCAGTGCCGCCCGGCTGTGCAGCGCTTCTGGCCCACCGTTGAGGAGGTCGTCGAGAACGCCGTGGGCGGGTGCGAGTACTACGAGTTTCGTTGCCCATCCTGTGACCCGTTGGCGGACAGCACCGTGTACGCCCGACACTACATCCTCTACAACCGTAAGAAGAAGGTGCTGGTGTTGCTGGTCGAGTACGGTGAGAGTAACCCCTACCGCGGGGATGACGGCCTTTCGCAGGCGGCCGGTGGGGCGGGGATGCAGAGGTGGGAGGCTGAGAGCCCGACGTATAGCAGCACGCCTGACTGCGAGGACGACGAGGAGTTGGAGTATGCGGGAGGTAAGAACAGAGATTTTTACGGCTATTAGCGTAGCGGGTCCCATGCGCACCAGGAGCGTGAACTTCGTTTCATGAGCTATGCTAAGCAAGCTGAGCTGACGTGCTTTTGTTGTTTTGGGGGTTGCCTGCTGCGCTTTCAGCGTGTGCGTCCTCTCTCTCTCTTTCGTGCTGTGTGCTCTCTCTCTGCTTTAGCTTCTGTGTATTTGTCGTTTCCACACGTTGGCCATTTCAATTCGCACCCCGTGATACCTCTGCAGGACGTCTGTGAGTGGTCCTTCGCTTGCGTACGCCTCTTGCTATCTTCCTTGACTTCCTTTTATCAAAACAATTTCTCTGTACACGGTGTACGGTGGTAATCACTCTACCCCGCCCGGCGGCGTGCTTTCAGATGCGCTGCCTTCCAGCGTCGCTTTCATGCCGACACTTCACATGGCCTACGCACTGAAGCCGCTGTCACAGGCACTGCAGTACTCCTGTGGGTCCGTTTGGCTTCTGCTCCTGCGACGCTACACCAGGCTCTCCCACCTGTTACTCTCCCTACCCACCGTTCTCTCGCTGGCCCCCCCCCC
>LJSK01000171.1:40172-55535 GCA_001299535.1 Leptomonas seymouri
CCCCCCCCCCCTTTTCTCTTCTCACTCAACATCCTCGCATATCTTCGTGGCTGTGGCCTCGCAGAGCAGCGGTAAGCCCCTGTGTGCGCGCCGGTGGCCTGCGTTTGTAGTTCAACTAGCCGCAGCGCAAGAGATAGTTTGTATTCACAGTAGGGCTTTGCCACTATCATCTCGTCTAGAATTAACGTTCTCATCCACAATTAGGTCGGCATCGGAGAGGCACAAAGCCCTTTTGGCGATGGGTAACTTCTGTGGACACCTGGTGGAGTCCATCCCGGCAACCCGGAGTCCCTCCCAGCGCGTGCCGGCGCAGAGACGACTCAATCCTCTCGCAGCCGCGCGCCAGGGCCACTACGATGATAAGAGCACCTCCTATAGTACTTACGGCAGTGACGACGATGGCAGCGGACCAGCCAGCAACATGGCGTCCGTCGTTACTTCCTCTTCTTCTGAGGTCTCCATCAGCAGTAACAGCCAAGGCGATAATGTTGCAGGCTTCGACGACGACGTCTTCTCGGTAGAGTCGGACCCGCAGGAGCGAGCACGACGGGCGGCGGAATCGTTTTTGCAGTGGAAAGACAAGGAGTACATCCCCCTTAACGGGGAGGAGAAGCGCGTCATCAAGGAGCACCGCAAGACGATGGCGATGGAGGAGGGGACCTACATGAGCTCACGCGCACAGCGACCGCGTCCGAATGCCCCACACCGGGAGGTGGTGCGAGAGGGTGATTGCATACCTCTCGAAGAGCCCGAGAGCACCGGCCTCCGGCGCCGAAGTAGCCTCGTTCGGTTTACAAAAGCGGCAGCCCTCCCGGTAGCCACGGATGTGCACAATGAAATCGTGTTAGTGCCGCTGGAGGACGGATTGGAAATCCCAGCGCTGAAGCCGACGGCATCCATTCTGAGCAAATCCTCCATCGCTGAAGCGGCGCATGAAGCATCGTTATACGCCGCGGCGAGCACCGTGGAGAAAGGGATGCCGGGCCCTTCGATGCAGTAACTTCACCGGCATAAAGGAAGGGCGAGTGCTGGTAATGCTGATGACACGGACGTGCCTCTAAGTCTCGCATTCTTTTTGTTCTTTCATGAGGCGGGAAGGCGGTGTTTTCAAACAAGTTTCTTCTTCCATTGCTCAGCGAAACCCTCTTGAGGAATCCGCTGGGATGCTATATGTCCTCACCCTTCGTTCTTTCTTTTGTTTCCACGTAGTTTTTGTTTTGACATTTTAAAGGATGTGTTCAAGTTCTTATGGAGATGGTGGGCATCGTGTGTCTGTCATGTGCCCATCTCTCTTCTTCGCTTTCCACCTTTTCTTGCGTTCGTACTGCTGCTGTGTGATCAGATGCGAGTAGCATCGGTGCCGTCGTTGTTTTTTCTTAGCCTTCTTCTTGCCTTCCTGTCGTGCACCTCCCTTTGGGCAGTAATGTGTTGACGCATGTACCCCGGTTGCACTTGCCTTTTTGCTTTAGGGATTTCACTCAAAGTCTTATTTTCTTTGCTTTCCTTCATCCTCATTTAAAGGACTCATATGCAGTGTTGTGAGTTAAGCGTAGTGAATACATAGTGTTGCTATCCCCCAACCCTTCATGTGTGCAGATATGAGTAGAATAATAAGCACAAAATGCTTCCTGCTGTTGATTTTGTTTTTTCTCTTGGAAGAGATCCTGTTTGTTAGGTTGTGTGCTCTACGTTTTGTATGTGTAGGCTATGTATGCTGCTTGGTTCTCTCCCGTATGTGCGATTCGAGATGTTCTACTCAGGGGGGGCAAGGAGCATCGCTCCTCTTCTCTCTTTCTCTTGCTCTTCTTTCTCTTCATTGTTGATGTGCATAGTATGCCGTTGCTGTTGCTGGCTGGTGGACACTCGCATATCTGTACAGTAATCTTGGAGCTCGAAATGGGCGAAAAATGTTTGTTGCTTCGTGCTGCTGTGGCCGGGTAACCCGCCGTTTGGATCTCGTTTCGCGTGGCGGCCGATGCGCTGCTCGAAGTTACACTCTCGAAGGCTTCGCGCTCTTCAGTTCAGCATCGACCATCTCCGTGGCATTTTAAACCTCTTTTACAGTTTTTTCGGGCTGCACCCTTTTTATTTATTTAATTGATGAAGGCAGCACTCAGCACCGTGTCCCCATTCACGGTGTTCCCCGGCGCATCTCCGTCTCCTCAACGCGATTGGCTCTGGCAGGGCCTCGCAGCTGAGCAGCCCTTCTTGTGGGGAACCTTTCGACGTCGTTTTTGCTGTCCTGCTGGAGACAAACAAAAAAAGATGACGGCGAGACAGCACGTCTAAGGAGGGGCTCGAGGTCCAAGCTCGGAGAGCGTCGTACCCGAAAGCATCACCACTTTGTATACTTCATACACCGCTTTGTGCTTTTTCTTTCTTCGTTCCTGTACATTTCCTCATTTTTTAGTTGTTTTTTTTCTTTTTTTCAAGGTGGAAGGCCCCCAAAGGTGAGATGCGCACACTATTTTGTTTTCTTTCTCGTTCTTTCGTTGGCAATTCCCTTGTTATCACGAACTCCCCCGCCTCGCCCGTGTTGCCCGTTCTGTTGCCTTCACTTCCTTCTGTAAATACCCTCACTAATGCACGGGTGCCTGTGTTGGCCACCGCCGCAAAACCGTATCACACTCCAAAAAAAAAAAATTGACGGGAGGAGAGGGAAAGAAACTTCGAGGTGTGCGACGCTGACAAGCAACGCACCACAGCGTCCTTTCTTAGTGCCAAGTTGAAGTACGGGGAAGCGCGGACGTTTTTCACAGATACAAGTAGAAGGCTTGCAGCATGCGCGTCGGTTCTTAACTTACTTGCTGCTTTCTTCGTCCCTCTCTAACGTTGTCCCTGTGCACACCTCCTATCTCTTGTTCCGCTAAGATACGCTACGCCGATGAGCTCCCTCTTTGATTTGACCGGTAAGGTGGCTCTCGTCACCGGCTCCACGCAGGGCATCGGCCTGGCGATCGCCACCGGACTCGCTGAGCACGGAGCCAAACTCGTTGTGAACGGGCGCGATGCCAATAGGTGTGAAGAGGTGGTCGCCCAGCTGCGCGCAGAGGCGCACATAGATGCTGTACCAGTGGCTTTTGATGTCAGCAATGCTGACGACGTACGGCGTGGTGTAGCCCTCATAGAAAAAGACGTTGGGTCCATCGACATCCTCGTGAACAACGCCGGGATGCAGCGCCGGCACCCTTTCCTGGAATTCCCTGAAGCAGAGTGGGACACGTTGGTGTCTGTGAACGAGAAATCTGTGTTTCTCGTGTCACAGGCGGTCGGGAAGTACATGAAGGAGCGCCAGCGCGGCAAGATCATCAACATCTGCTCTCTGCAGAGTGAACTGGGCCGTGACAACATTACGCCATACGCAGCCACCAAAGGTGCCGTGAAGATGCTCACCAAAGGCATGTGTGTGGAGCTAGCTCGCTATAACATCCAGGTGAACGGCATCGGCCCTGGATACTACGCCACAGCGATCACGGAGCCCCTCGTGAAGGATGAGAAGTTCAACGAGTGGGTCTGCATGAGGACGCCGGCGGCCCGCTGGGGCAGGCCGGAGGAGCTGATCGGTGCGGCGGTGTTTCTCGCCTCTGCCGCGTCGGACTTTGTCAATGGGCACATCTTGTACGTCGACGGCGGATTTTTGGCAGCGACTTAGTGGTGGGCACGGCATCGTGCACACTTCGGGGTGTAAACGCTGTTCGATGTCTTCTGTCCTCCACGGCACTTTGGAGCCGCTGCCCCCCTCCCACAAAAACGCTTTCTTGTCCTCGCGTGCGGTCGTACAGATCCTGCGTGGGCCAACTTCAAAAGATTTCCCTTCTCCACCGTGCGTTCTTCGTCGTCGCGCATCTGGAATTACGTTCTCGGTACGCGCGCTGCGCAATGCGCGGTACGCTATCCGTGTTTTCTTCACTTTTTGATCTTTACCTCTCTGACGCCTCTGGTCCACGCAGCGAAAGCCGAAGACTGCACCTTCCGTACTGCCAGGAACTGCCCTCCCACTATCATCCAGCTGACTGAATTGCATACTAGTAGATGAGAGCTGCAGAGCTCTTGACTCGGCTCGTGGAGCTCTGAGGTTCAGCCGTTCCCATCGACTGCTGTATAAGTGAAGAGGCTTTGGAAGTTATCTTCGCTCTTTAGCGTTGTACTGAATCTTGGCCTCTCGTTGCCGTCTGCTGTCTGCTCTCCGCTCCCTCTCTGCACCAACATCCCCACTCCGCCTCATCCCTTCTTTTTTTGTTTTCTGAATTTCATTGTTGCACATGCCACGCTATACAACGCAGGTCTTCAGTTCCAATTAGCGTATCTGGGCCGCATACATGTGCGCCCCTGCACGCCGGTGCTCCCCGTACTCTCACTGACCATGGATTGCTTGCACGCCCTGCACCACACTATTGTCGCTGTTGACCTTTATCTTTCTCACTTATTTTTTACAGTGCTTTTCTCCTTTTGTTTTTTGACGGTAATCGATTGATTTCTTCTTTCTCCACTGTGGGCGTTTACCGCGTTAAATTGGAGCTACGTAGCAAAAGAAAACGATTTTCCCCTCTCTCCAGCTCCAGTCGTCGCCGTCGCCGGCCACAAAAGCAACAATAGCCCGTAGATCTCCCATCACATCACCGCAAGAACGTGGCTAGCTCTCACAGTTCTCCATTCTTTGAAATCGACTATAAGCACTTCTTCTGAAAGAGTTACTTCTAAACTACCTGCCTTGTTGCTTTTTCTCTATATAATCTCTTCTGCCCTTGGAATTTGTTTTTTACTCACGATATATTTATGTAAGCGCCACGTTGAGGGCACGCCTTCACTGTCTGTCCGGCCTTTGAGCGGGCGGCGTGCTTCTTCCTTGGGTCGTCACGTTCTTCCTCTTCTCCGCTGCCCTTCGGACTTCGTCAATCGAAGGTGAGTGAGGGGCAGTGGTGACTGAAGGGCATTCGTGGCACACGTATGTTCGCTTTTCATATTATTATTATTATTTGTTTAAATTGTTGCTCTGTGACGCCTTCTCCCCTGCCCTGTCAGCTCTCCCCCGATTTTTTGTTTCACTCCCCAGCCCTTTACCGGGCCTTATTTATGACAATTAAATCTCAGAGAAAGTACGCACTACTCTGATCAGGCGCCGGCTCACCACTCCACTTTCGCACTCCGCTGCGTTTGTACGGGTCATACTTTTTTTTGTGCCTCTTGTTTTTTCTTTGGGAAGTCGGTGCGCTGATCTCGACCACCTTCACATTGGTGAATACGTTTGCCCCCTGTATCTCCCGTTTTCTCGGTGTTGCGTCGTGTTATGGGATGCCGGCAGTCCAAGAGTGCGCCGGAAATCTACCCGGCGCAGCCTCACGAATGCGATCACCTCTCTACGAATGCGCCGCTGCCCCGGGATGCGCTAGAGGCGGTGCCAGTAACGCAGAAACTCGACCTCGCGACGCCCCATCCCACCGAAGCCGCACCTTGCGATGGTGACTTGCCTGTCGCCGCTGCTCCTGATTCGACGAGCAGTGGTACTCCTCAACTAATCAAGGAGGAACCTTCTGGTGAGAGTGCTTCCCAGCAGGCGAACACACCTCTGCAGCGGCTCCCGCGATGGAACCCGCACGATGCAGAGCCGCTCTCCTGCACCTGTTCCGACTCGCGGAGCTCAGAGCCAGCTGCCCCAACTCGTCGATTTTTCCGCGCCGTCTCGCCTTCGTCCGCCCCGTGCACACCGCCACAGCAGCGGCAGAGGCCGCAGCATCAGCTTTCCTCGCCGTCCTCGCTGTCCAATAGAACGAATTTGTACTTCTCTCAGCGTCGGAACCTCAAAAGTGACCACATCACCGCTCTCTGCGAGCCCCACCACGGCCGACCACAGCTGCGGGCACTCCCGATCCCCGATAGTCACCAGCTTGACAGCGCACAGATGATGTGCGCGAGGCCGCTACCGGCGTACGGCAGTCCGAACCATAATCCCACCTCCTTCAACAGTGCTCAAGACCTCTCAGCGGTCGCAGGCTCGCCGATCCACTGCACGTCACCCCTCGAAGTCTCTCCATTCGCGCATCACCGGCAATCCGGTGCGCGGCGCAACGAGAACGGTGCCGCAGTCGCTGCCCATTCTCCGATGCTGCCGGCATGTCACCGCTTCCGCACCGCAGCGCCGGTCACCAACGAGCGGGGCACCAGCACCTCGGCCAGTGTCCCGCGCGCAGCACCGGCGATGCATTTCTCTGATTTCCTCGCGAGGGGTAGCCTGCGCACCCATCACGGCCAGCGAAGCGGTGACGCCACGCCGCGCAACTCAACCTGCAAAGACAAGATATTGCCGGCCTCCGCTGCGAACCTCACCATCTCACCCACGCGGTGGTCCTCCACCAACACGCCAAACGAGTTCAGCTGCGCCACTTCCTACGCGGGCGGGAGCTGCAGCCAACCCTTCGGGCCTCAGCCCCCCTGCTCATCCATCGAGTCCGCCCACTCCGCCGCGCCCAACTCCGCCGACTCTAGCTCTTTCGCCTCATCCATCTCTAGCACAAGCTTCTTAGGCCAGGGCCCGACGAGGGTCAATGCGAGTCCGCTACCGCTGACAGAGCAGATCTTTTCCGCCTGGCAGCGCAGCAGCTCTTCGGTGATGCCCTTCGACGGGGTGAAGCTTCCCCCGCCGCAAGACGATGTGTTGTCTAACGCCGTGAGTGCATCTATCCTCATGCCGCATCGTGACAGCTCGCGGAGCTCCGCTGAGATCACGCTGGGCAACAACAGTTTTACCTCGGCCCGTCTTCGCATGGCCTCCCGCGAAACGGAGGTATCGTGTGAAGTCGAGACGGTGGTTGAATTTGTGGCCCGCATGCAAGCCACGAAGCGGAGGTCCGAAGGCGACGTCGACGGGACGTGCGCGGCGGAGTCAACCGACATCCGTACCCTGCTGACCGGCAGCAGCAGCGGCTACGGTGGAGAGGCGGCCCGGACGGCCTCGCGTGGGACGCACGCCAAGTGCGGCAGCGCAGGGCGTATCTCAGCGAGCCTGTCCGTCCCACCACCCCCACCACTGCGCGTGGGTAGCGAGAAAGGCGGTGCGACCCGCCTACTCAGACCCAGGCCTTCTCTAGACACCACCTCAGACGCGCCCCTGGTGGCACTCACGCCGAGCCCGCAGTCCACACTGTCAAGGATCAGCAGCAGCATCGTCATTTCCCCCTCTGCCTCGTTAAACGATCGTGACGTGACGAGCGCTGGCAGCAATCGCCCCAACTCGTCGTGCCGCCGCCGGGATGTGAAGGCGAGTGTAGAGGCGGCATTAGCAAGTATAAGCAGCAGCAGCGCCCCGGCCCCGCCTGCGGCGAGTCGGCGCAAGCGTCGAGACATGGCAGTGAACTTTCTCATCTCACCGCAATGAGCGTACATGCGCGCAAGTCAATATGCCGCATTGGTCTCTATGTTTGCTGTCAAACAGGCCCAAGCAGTCGTTCATCTGTCTCATGCGCCCAATAAGGTATGCGTGCAGGCATGTGTGGCTGCCTCCCCCCCCCCACACACACACACACTATGCCCCACACCCCCGGGTTGGTCATGCTTTTCTTTTGTTTTTTAATCTCCATCCCTTTTCTCTCTGCATCGCAGTGGCGCTTGGATGTTCCTGCCGCAGCCCTGTGGGTGTCGGGGAACAGTCAGATGGGTGTACGCGTCTCCATGGCCGCTTTTTTCTTCATCATTTTCCCACCATTAAAGGAATGCTCGGCTTTCATTTGCTTCATCATCTATGTGCCGTTCTTCGCGTGTTTTCAAAACATGTTGCGGGTAAAGAACTATCGCATCGATTGTATGTGCCGTGCGTGTCTCTGTAGTTACTTCGGCGCTGAAAGGCTAGGCATCGGGACTGCTCTGTCTTTGCCTCCTTTCGCTTCTACACGGGATGTGCGGTTGGAAGGCAGCGGGTTTCTTTTGTTGTTGTCGCTTGGTGCTCTCTTTCATGTCTGTGTGCGCAATGAGTCACCCTTCCTCACCGTTGTTTATTGTGTTGTGGATGACCCTCTCCTCTGTCACGCTTGCCTATAATCCTTTTCCTTTTGTTGTTGATCTTTTGGCTGGCAGTATGCCGTCTTCAGCCACCAGACCGCAGTTGACGAAGGCTCGAACTCGATTGATTTTCTTTTACTTCTAATCTGCGCGTGCGTGCTCCAACCCTTTTTTATGGAGGCGGTTGTTTGGATGTTTTGTTTTCTTCGTTTTGCTGCATCCCCCCCCCCGCTTTGTTTGTTGGTGTGACGCAAGCTGTACTGGTGGACTCTTACAGCGGTTACCTAAGGTGCTTTTATATATATATATAGGCTTGTGCTGGCTTCCTTTCATTTTCTTCCTCTCTTTGCTTGTATTTCATGTAAATATATATTTGAAGGGCAACTCTACGTTCTACACATGTACGTCTCGGACCACTCAATGGGTTGCTGATTTCTTTCTCTCGCCTGGGGTCCGCGTGGGCGAAGCCAGTATGACGCTTGCCACCACGCGGCGCCCCCTCTTCTTCATTTCTTGTCTTTTTCTCATTGTTATCTTGTACCCTTTCAAAGCGGCATATCTTCTCTTCGGCTGAATGACCACGTAGGGAGGAGGGGGGATCTTCGTGCTCTATTTTTTTCCCACTGCTGTCAGTATCCGCATTGCACTGAATTGCAGCCGTACGGTGGGGAGCCGCGCGCTGTGTCTCACTTCTTTGTCTGTGGCAGTGGCTCTGTTTTCTTGCTTTACAGTAAATATTTATTTCAGGTCGGAGAAATACTGGCCTTAAAGACGTGATCACAGTGTCCTTTAACTTGTTGTTTTGCTCTCCTTTTCCCCCGATTGTGCCTGCTGGAGGTCTCTTTCGTATTGCGAACGCTTCCTTCACGGGTGCGTCGCCGTCGTTGCTCTGTGCTTGTTGGTTTGATTACACTTTTCGCTTGAGATTTTTCCTTTTTTTAGTTTTCATTCTGCCCCCTTTATACATATTTCAGCAGTTGCCTATTCGCTCCTTCTGTGCGATGCGCAGTCTATTCGCTGATGTTTGCCTTGACTGGTGCTTGGCCGCTTCGTCGTCTCTGTTATATTCCCCCCACCTCCACCCCCACCACTACCACCACCGTCATCTCCGTCTGCAGTTGTGTTGGGGGTGGGGACCTCCCGCTTTCTTTCGCTGTCTTCTTCTCCCTCGACGTCCGACGTGTCCGTCACCCTTGCGCTTGCCTTCAGTGTGTTGGCACACGTTTTTGGACTGCGTCAGTGTGCAGAAGCACACGAAACACGACGGAGCTGATGTGAGAGCGAAGGGTGGCATCATGATGCACGCTGGCGGCCTTCACGGTAAGTTATCGGCTGTTTGAAAGCGAAATGCCCGCTTCTTCCCTTCTTTTTTTTTCGCCTTCAGGGAACGCCGATTTTTTTATTTTGGCGGGGATGTCTGCACCAATTAGTGTATTTTTTCTTTTTTTTTGAGTGTTCTCCATATGTGTACTGCGGTAGCACGGAGTCTGGTCCACCGAAGCGTATTTCATACAACTCAGAATGGGCAATACGGCACTGTGCAGCATTGTAGTGGACGTCTTTCCGCCTTTGGTGCTTTCCCATCGTCGCCACTGCCTCGTCTTGCTTTCTCCTGTTTGTGTGTCATCTCTTGAAACGATTTGCTTAAAATATAGAAGCAATGTTATTCATTTTGTTTTGTTCATGGATATATATATATATATATATTGATGCTTGAAATGCCAACTCTTGTCTCTGTACATTGAGGGCTGGACTGTTTGTTGTCTTGGGATTTGCGTTGCGGCTGCATTTTGTTTCGTTTCCACTGTTGTGGCGGCAGCTGTGATGGATGCCACCGCAAAGCAGTTCTTCGATTATTTTTTGTGTATTCACCTTTGCGCCAAATTGTGTTTTATTATCCGCCGCCATTAACACGAGGCACTTAAATGGAATACATCTTTGATTTTCCTGCAATGCCCTGCGCGTGTGTCGCGTCGCGCATCCCTCTCTCGGCACCTAATTATCTTGAATGGCCACGTTGAAGAATAATGAGTCAGGGCCGTTCCTCTGTCGTTGGACATTAGCGCCTCCGATGATAGCAATACGAATCTGAGCGACTTCTATATATTGAAAATTCTTCCCTCCCAACAACTAGTGTTACTTACTTAATTCTCTCCCTCTCTACCCCTTGCTTTCCCTCGTTGCATATATGCTGCCGACGATAATCCAACCCGAGAGAACTCGCACATCAACTTCTCTGTCCCTGTTACCTTGTGGATTCATTTCTTTGGTTGTTTTGCTCTGTTGCTCCCCTGAAACATCGAAATCTTATAAAAATGGGAGGCTGGCTTTCGTCGCTGCTGGGCAAAAAGGAGGTGCGCATCCTCATGGTGGGCCTCGACGCCGCCGGTAAGACCACTATCCTCTACAAGTTGAAGCTCGGCGAGGTGGTGACGACGATCCCCACCATCGGCTTCAACGTGGAAACGCTGGAGTATAAGAACCTGAAGTTCACCATGTGGGACGTCGGTGGTCAGGACAAGCTCCGCCCGCTGTGGCGCCACTACTACCAGAACACCAACGGTATCATTTTCGTGGTGGATAGCAACGATCGAGACCGCGTGAAGGACGCCAAGGCGGAGTTGGATAAGATGCTCGTTGAAGATGAGCTGCGCAACGCCACGCTGCTCGTCTTTGCGAACAAGCAGGATTTGCCGAACGCGATGAGTACGACAGAGGTGACGGAGAAATTGGGTCTGCACTCCCTGCGCCAGCGCAACTGGTACATTCAGGGCTGCTGCGGTACGACCGCGCAGGGTCTCTACGAGGGTCTGGACTGGCTGTCGGCCAATATCAAGAAGACAATGAACTAGGCGCGATCAAGCACTCGTGTAGAGAAAAAAGAGCTACACGTGAAGATGGGGCCCTACGCTGCGCGTCACGTCTTCTTCATTGTGCATCGTTTGTGGGCTCGTCTTTTCTTTTATTTTCGATTATTTCATTTTGGTTTTTTGTTTTGTTTTTTAGCGGGTCAAAAAGTGTAATGCGGTGTGTGGACGCCCTTTCCGACCCTCGAGGCTCCCTTCTGTCCTGCGCTTCGCTTGACGGCCAGCATGCAGGCATGGCCAGAAAGTTGACCGCGAGATGCTGTTGATGCTCGTGGCTGTGGCTCTGCCCATGGATGGATTGGAAGTGCGGAAAGAGCAGCGTTTTGTCGTGTGTGTGGTTTTCTGTGAGGAGCAGCGCGCAGGAATGCAGGCGGATACCGAGGCTGCGAGCCTGCGTGCCGTACTCCCCCGCCTTCACGGCTTCCTCTTTAACCCATTTTCTTTTGTTATGTTATTTGTTGCTGGGCTGATATTTGTGTGTACCGAATACCTCTGTGGGGAGCACCGTAGTGCTCTGAGTAAAACAACGTTGACTGAGCCTGAGACATGCCGTCACTCTGCCCCTCTCTTTATGCTGAAGTCCAACCTCGGTGTGGCCTCTGCCTCTTTGTACGTGCGACGCACATCTCGGTCGGAGTTCATACACGCGGTTGGCACACGTCTGGACGCACCGCAGAAGTACAACAGTATTCTGACGTTTTTTTTTTATTCTCCCATTGTGCTGCCCCTACCGAAAGCACGATGGAAGACACCTGTGTCCAGGGCATTTGGGCTTGTTTGGAGAGGGCGCCGTCCTTGGCTCAGTATTCAGGAAAAGGAAATAAACGAGTGAACGCACATGACAAACTTCATTATCTACCTCTTTTCAGGAGGTTCGACTGTGAAGCAGGTGGTTGCCACACGGTGGAGTAATACCGCCACGTATAATGATGGAGATCTCGACTTTGTGACGGTGTACTCCCCTCGAATGTAGTCAGCACGAACCGCCCCGGGGAAACTTGCAGCTTCTCTGCCCGTCTCTGCTTCCTTTACCTTCCCAGAGGTTCGCCACAGCAGAATGTCAAGTGCTGCATGTGGTAGGTAAGCAATCCAGCTCATCATTTATTTCTCTACCTTGCTATTCCCCTTGTCCTCAGAACCCCCCCCCCTCGCGATGTACGTCTCTGTGTTGGGCTGCTGTCGCCTAGCACCGCCTCTCTTCTGCTCTCTGCGCCTTACTCGTCTCTTTTGATATGCCACGAAGCACAGCACACGCGTGATCTCCCCCCTGCAGGCATGGAGTGACTCCTCGCCTCTGCTTTTCAGTCAACAAGAACTCCTCACTACAGCTCCTCACCACCGTGGCCGCTCAGAGCGCGCTTGCGGAGGGAGCAAACGCCATGCCTAGCTACCCAGCAACATCCACGAAGTGGTTGACAACGCTCGTCAGCCTCAACGCCGTGAGCAGCAGCTCCAACGTCCCCCTCCTCGACTACACGGATGGCTACCTCAAGATCTTCGATATCCCGGCGATTATTGCGGACCCTGGCGGCAACCGCGGGCACGTGGCAAGCGAGTACACGGAGGTACGAGTTCTGGAGCAGATCTACAACTTCACTAAAGAATTGGTGGTGTGGGTGACAGGTGAGGAGGTGGACCTCCAGTTGTAGCGTGTTCCTCAGTCTGCCGATCAGCCCTTCACACTTCTGGCGGTCGCGTGCCATAACTTCTCAAGGCCCCTTCTGTGTTGGCTTCTCCGTGTTCATGGCGTTTTGGCTCGTTGGCCTCACGGACGACGGAGCGGTCGTTTTCGGTGTTGTCTCGCTTTTTTTTTTTCACCCCGTAATTCGTCGGAGTTTTTGGCTGTGCACCGCGAACCCTCTGTTTGGCGTTGCCACCGCTGCAGCTGCTCTTTCAGCGGTCTTCTGAAAGCAAAAGGAGTGCTTCTTCATGGGCGTGCCTCTACCGCTCTAAGGGCACCACTGCTCTCTCAACAGAATATTAATACGATTAAGAAAAGGCTCCCACTTGTTGATGAAGAACGTAAATTGTGTTGTCCACTGCCGGGGTGGTGGCTGTAGGAGTTGCGGCGCTACACCTTATTTGTCTGAAGGCACCAATTCGACTTAAGGATGCATAGGCTGTTCTCAGAAAAAAAAATGAAAGCAAAGCGAAGATGCTGCTCCTTCTTCCACCCCTGCTTTGTGATCCTCAACTTCCGTGTTGGCCGCCCCAATCCCTTGCCGCCTTCCTTTGCTACTGTGTTTCATCACCATCGCGGACCCACTCACGACCTCATATTGCTCTGCTTGCACCACTCGTTCCGTTTTCATCGCTTGGGTTGCGCATGGCAATCTTCAAATGTGCAAACCTTTTATTTAACCAATGAGCATCTGCGGTGGTGAAGTTCCCACCCCGCTGCACCACTGGCATCGACGTTATTTTATGTTCCTTTGAGATCGCTGAAGTCCTCACTTGAGTTCGAACAGCTGCTACTCATCACCTGACAGAACACACCTCATCACTCGTATCACGCCACCCGAGCCTTCACAAGCGCAGGTACCCCCCCCCCTGCTCAGCACACCGCAGTTGCAGTTGTTTAGGTGTTAAAGCGGTGCGCATTCATAGCTCTCTCTCTCACAAGGCACATAACCTTTTGTCGCCAACAGCACCTACCTACCGGCAACTTAAATCTAAATCAAGAACTCTTATCTATCAGCTGCCACCATGTCTAACTCACACGTGGTGGGGGCGGCGGCAGAGGCCAACGGGGGAAAGGACATGGTGCGTGTGGCCATGCCGCGGGAGTTGCAGATACGGCGCTCGCAGAAGCGTGGGATAAGCCCCGAGGCCGTTCGCAACCACGAGGCCGCTGAAGCAAACGTGTTGATCGCCGCCGCGCCTGCTGCTGCAACCGCGCAAGTGGGGGCGATGGAAGGTGCCCCTGCGGACACAGCCACTCCGCCGTCCGGTTCCCGCATTTTCATGAAGATGCCAGCGGAGGTGCGCCGCAAGCGCAGCCAGTCCCGTGAAACCTCACATAACGGGCTGCTGTACCGCCGTGAAGAGCCGGAGACGTTTCGCCCGACCGTCAACACCGCGCCGGTGGCGGTGGCACAGGCCCCGGCCGCTCAGGTGCGCCACCAGCCCGAGCCGCAGTCGCAGCTGGAGACCTCTGCGCAGCCTAGCCCGATGACGGAGGCGGCGGCAGTAGAGGAGCTGGAGAAGAAGGCGGAGGAGCCGCGCGAAGCCCACGTAGCAGCCACCGAGGTGAAGGATCACGTTCACGAGGAGGCAGCGAACATCGAGGAAAGGGCAGAGATTGCACAGAAGGAGGCAGTCGTGGCAGAGGAAGCTGCTGTGAAGAAGGCTGGGGACGCCAAGCGTGCCGCGGAGAACGGAGAGGCGGTGGCGCTGGAAAGGGCAGAGACGGCACAGAAGGACGCTGTAGGGGCAGGGGAAGCTGTCGTGAAGAAGGCTGAGACAAAGGCGGAGGCGAAGCAAGCAGTCAAGAATGATGCAAAGAAGAAGGAGAAGAGCCAGGGTGCGTGCTGCTCCACGATGTAAAAAGAGCAAATGTATTCGTGAGCACTCGTGCGGCACCAACCGAAACTTTGCCGTGGCGCGAGCGATGTCGTAGGCCTTGGCCGGAGTGAAGTGATTTCCCGTTTCGGTGTTGCCACGAGGCGAGCTGTCATGTAGGATGCTTTTTTTTTTTTAATGGGCTCTGGTGGTCATAATCCGCATTCCTCTTTTATATGTTCGTGTGTGTAAGTGCATCTCCGCCGAGGAGCTGGCGTGCACACTGCTGCACACGAGTATTTGTCCAGCGCAAGAGTCTTTACGGTAGCTGGTTCGCTGCTGTTGTTGTTTTGGTTCTGTGGCGTAGGATTGGTGTTCCTGCATCTCGTCCCTTCGGCACTTGAAAACATTTAATAGAGTTTCCTTTTTTCTGTTTTGTAGATTTCTTTTGAAAGCTCGTCCTGAGTCTCCTCCGGTTCCCCATGCATACATGAACTGTCAAGCGCGCCAGACCGCATCCGCCACTCGTGATTCAGAGGAGCGCCTTCTGTATTCCCGCGGTATGTCAAGCGAGCAGGCCCCTCCATCGTTAAGAAGGCTTTCACACGTAACCTTGACTGCGTGGCGCAGTTTCTTGGTTATTCATTATTTCGAGTGCAATCGCCCTTTTACCTGTGTACCGGCGAGGCGCTTGGCGTCCTCTGCGCCGCAGTCTAGGGGCCTGAAGGTGCCGCTTTCTTTACCCTACTCCGCGTGTGCATGTGCAGACTGTGCAGCTGATCTTTTTCTTTTCTTTTCTTTGCCACCCTATACCACCCGTTTGATCGGATTAACATTCCTCGTTGTTTTACTCGGTTCACCCGGTTACTCCTTACAACAGCTGCGTGTGCTCCGTCGAGCTGAAACGTGGGCTTCTTTTTGTTTTCCCTCTTGTTTTTATTCCGCTCAGCTTTCGAAGGGCGGGGCACCGTCTTTGGAGTGCCCCCCCCCCTCCCCCCCCCAC